>PVJA010005070.1:0-81378 GCA_004027025.1 Myocastor coypus | reverse complement strand
AGAGAGAGAGAGAGAGAGAGAGAGAGAGAGAGAGAGAGAGAGAGAGAGAGGAATAGAAAGAGGGGCAGGGAGGAGAGAAAAACTACTGCCTCAGATGTGATCATGTGACTCTTGGTGACATATATTACTTGTATTGCAGGATGTAACTCACTTCACCAGCTAAAATGTATTAGAAGTATTTGCGCATCTTGTGGAACACTCATATAAGTAATTACTTGCAATCTAAGTTTTACTGTAGAACACTAAATCAGCCTAAAATAATCCAGTGCCTGGCATATTAGAAATCACATTAGTTCTCACCAGATAAAGCATATAACTCCACCATGTGATGGTTATGATGTCCTAGAAGATGAAGTGCCAGAAGGATTTTATTTCTTCAGTGAGTTTACAGGGAAAAGCATTAGGAAGGAACCAAGTTGACTGACAGCAGAAAGTGCAAGGACGTGCAGATCTTAGAAGTTCCAGAAAGATTTAATTGGGTATGTGATTCTAATCTCATTATAACACGCATTATAGTTTCAGGAAAACTATAAGAAAGAATGATGTGAAATATAAATTGATGCCCCCAAATCGGTACAATTTTTGTTTCATTTTCACTCGTTTGAGACAGGATCTAGCTTTATAGTTTAGGCTGGCTATGAGCTAACTATGAAGCCCATCCTGCCTTCAACCTTGTGATAATCCTTCTGCCTCAGCATCCCAAGTACTGGGACTTTAGGTTTGTGCAGCCATAACTGGCTGATATAATTTTTTTTTAATGTCCTAGGTATATTAATTGTACTTGGTGGGAAATAAATCAAAGATGTTTTCTTTAGTATTATTTAGAAAGTATGAAAAGTGATCATTTCTTTTATGTTTGCCTTTTGGTTTAATAACAAAACCTCACATGGATAGTTGTATAATTTTTACAACACTGATTATAAAATAGTTTTGCTAATGCACAAAATTCTTAAGCCATCATTTTAGGGGAGATAGTCCAGAAATAGATACACATACACATGTATTTACATAAGTGCTGTGTAAGTTTTTGTGAGGAGTATTTTGGGAATATATGCCAAAATTTAAAAATTATTATCTTTAGGTGTTGAGATTGCAACTATTTTTCACATGATTTTCATCCTTATCAATGTAAATAATGTACATGTGGTATCAGTATAATTAAAAACAGTAAAATTATGGCTGCTATTTCAAACATATAAATTGCTGAATTATTTTATCCAAAGGCATCTACCTTATCCTTACCAGCTGTGGGAGTGAGCCCGCTTCCCATAGCTGCCACACGGCAGTCACCACTTCCTCACTCATCCCTTCCTTCTCCTGTGGCTAAGCGGGCAGTGCCTGCCAGCTCGTTGCACTAACGTGCAAGGACCCTCAGGTATTTTGTGCAGCTCCAGTCTTGCTCATCATTCCTACAGCCTTCTTGGTCCTCTTCCTTGCTTACAATTTTTGCAATCTCCCTCCAACTCATTTTCTTTCTTCAAACTTCTCACGCAAGTAGTTTTATTTCCTGATTATGTAACTAAAATTTACTGAACTCCAGTTTCTTCATTAGTAAGGAAAGATGAAACAGTTGTAAGCTTCTTGAAGAGCATTAGGCAAGAGAAAGGAGAGTGATGAGCTTTGACTGAGTTCCCCAGGAGACAGGATCCTCTGGCGTCATGCAGACCCAATTTCCCCTCAAGCTGTGGAAGGTAGAAAATAAAAGGGAATGAAAATGAATCCTTTCCTTGCCTATGGGTCAGGCAAGGAGTTAATGAGAAGTAAAAGATAGTCTCTGAAGAAAAGAAATAGAGTAAACTAAGATTAAAATCTGTGCTTTTTCTTCTTTTCTCTGTGGAAAGCCTTGGTTTCTTGTTCTGCAATAATGTGGCACAGATGTTCTAGAATGCTATGTGATGGGAGATGAGATCTGAACAATGAGCTGAATTCTCTCAGTTCTTCTAAAATTAGTCTTCAGCAAACTGAAAAGGAAGGCATGATTCTTACTTCTGAGTCTCTTTAGAATTTAAACTGATTTAACTTGCCTTTAAGAAAACAAATCTAAAAAAGGAAAAAAAAATCACAGCTTATGGAAGATACTTATGCCTTCTTTTAAAATGACAATATAATTCAGGTGATTAATATTTTGAGGGGAACTACCATTAATTCTAACCAAGTAAGAATATTAGGGACTTCAGTGTCCTTGGATTTTAACCCCCATGCCATGTTGGATAGAATCCGAGTATAGGGATGAGTACAGAGCTTGCTTTGGAAACTTCGGCATGGGTAGTATTACAACAAAACTTTAGACCTTGTCATTTACACGGAATAGACATGCCCATAATTGGAGATGAAAATAAAACATAACACTATGAAGTCCATTCCTTGCACTAGTGAAGAAGAGCTGGGACATAACGGAGTGGAGTGAGAACCACCAACCAGAAAGCAAAGGATAAAATAAAACTTTAGTCATCTTGACATGATGTCAGCTGACTTGAAGGCTCCTTATAAATTGAGTCTCCCAGCTGTATAGTGGCTTCTATTTTATCATGGATTTATTTGGCACTGCTTAGTGAGAGTCTGAATTTCCTCCACCCTGGTTGCAGTTAGGAGACCAAAGTAAATCTGGCTAAAGACAGAAGTGTAAAACTCATATGCAAGTCCAAATGGGAAGGTCTGATTTGCCCTCCCATCATTTGGGTGGTTTTGACAGTATGTTAGGTGAGATAGGATTTAGAATGGTTAGAAACTCTGTCCTTCCCTGTAGATCTATCTAAGATATGATAAATTTTGATTAGAGGTTAAACTGAATAAGATCAACAATAAAACTTATCATGTGATGTTCTGAGAAGTTGTGTTCCTTAAAATTGTCTTTATAGATCTGAATGGTAAATTTTACTGAAGCTACACTAAAAGGCTTCACAGTTCTGCCTAAACTGGTGAGCATCATAAGTATCTGCCAAATTATCAAAATATTAATATCTGAGAAATATTGAGAGAGTAGTCTTTTATGACTCTGATCCCATTCTGAGTGCCTGAATAAAAGTATGTTTCTCTCTGTCTCTGTCTCTCTCTCTGCCTCTCTGCATCTTTGCTATCTGATTGTAAATATCTGAAAACCACAATAATGATAGATCTTAAATTATGTTATAGGCCATGTAACAATCAATTGCACACATTTTATTTTCTCTTCAAATATACCAAAGAAAATGATACAGAAATAAATTTTCTGTAATCTCAAGGGGAATTGTCAAGAAAGCATGGTTCAGTTTAAAGTTAAAAAGCTTTCTAACAGCTAGCGCTCCTCATAATAGCAAACTGCAACTCTTTTTCGCTAGCACAGTGAGTGGACTTCATGTGATGTATTTTCTTTTCATCTCTTTCATTAGATGTGGCTATGCATCAGGGCTTGGCTGCGTGGCAGCACGTTGTCAAGAGGACTTTAATTATTGGACGGGAACCTTGGCTAAATGGCCACAAAATCTTTTCCAAGAGGCCACTATTTGGACTTGATATTCTGTCCTCTCTGAGCTAGGCATATGGTGCTCATCAAACTCCTGAACCATGAAACTCCAATGTTCTTCAGGCCTACAAATTTGAACCTGAAGATTTCATGCCAGAGCCCACAAATCATTCACAAAATTGGATTGCACAATTGAGAATGAGTGAACCTTATGGACAAGGCCTCTGAAACTACACTTACTCTTCCTAATGGCTGCTTGATATATTTTTCTCTTTGTCCTCTAAGGATGTGAAGCCAGTGGATTAACCTTGATGAAATTACCTTTTTTCCCCAAAAAATTCTAATTAAGTTAATGGAAATATAGGACTTGTCAAAACAAGGAAATGAAACCGTTTTTCCTTTCTAAAGAGCTCTTGAAGTAAATCAAAACACACTGTGCTTTCTCACATCTTTGTAGAGTGTCATTTATTGAGAAATAGTTTTGTTGGTAAGAAATTTTGTTGAATGACATGAAATATTATTTAAAAATCTTAAATCTTAAGTGCTATCTGTATGTGGTATTGCTGACACACATACACATGAATGTGTAAGTGTTATTCATTTTTCTTGTGTTGGCATGTTGTAAAATTCTGTTTTCTTTTCATTTCTGGATGTTGTAAATAAACTAGATTTCTACAGTAGGTTTTTGTTAGATTCTGAGAATGACAATTTTATTTTATAGCATATCCTAGAATGACAGCCAGAAACTGTTCTGCACCACCTCAGTGCAAACAAAATTAGCTTTTCACAATATTTTTGCAGATGTTAAAGGTCATTAATAGAATGAAACCAGATGACTACAGCAATACACTCAGAGTGATTGGGTTTTCTTTTTCTCCCTAGCTTAAAGACACAGAGTACCCTTTTCTCTCCTGCTTGGCTGTGTTTTATACTTTTTCCAGTTATGAAATGGTTTCCAAAATCATAAAAGTTAAAGTGGTATGATATGTATTTCTTGGCATATGCCCCTTTCCTTGTTTGACAGAGTGACAGTGCTACTAGAATGAAAATGGTATGAACTGTTCAAAAACTCCTACACCATCAAGAATTTCCCAAGCTTCTGCTTTTGCCGAACTTAAGCTTTTTTATTATAAAGTTAATTAAATTCTCATTCTAATAGAAAAGAATAGGAGTAGTCATTAATTGGAAAAGTGATGCTATATTTCTTTTTCATAACAGAAAGAAACAAGCTAAAACCCAGTGTTTCTTGATGGTGGGACACCATGAATTTGGTCCCGACAACAGTGGACAGGCAGGCTGCCCACTTTTGTTTGGTTTTGGGTAGCATTTGGCGCACAGATAAAGAGAGCACAGCTAATAATCACAGATGGGTAAGCTTGTGCTGACAATGCTTACAAATCAGCTTGAAATTAGTATCCTTTCTAGAATGATCCTGATTTTTATTCAGTAGCGAGTTAATTGGAAATAATTTTCATCAAGTAGATAAAACAGAAAGCAAAACACAATTCACTCCATTTCCTCACAAAAAAAGAAACAAAAGTACAAACCTGATTCTGATTCTCCAAATGCTCCAGAGTGATTTGAGATTTTCCCCATAGGCCCTCATATTAAAGCATTAGTTTGCAGCCTGAAGTGTCCCTGGAAAGGTGTAAAAGCCTTTATGAGGTGGTGCTTAGTGGAAGGAATACACGGCATTAAGGTTATGACCTGGGGGAATATTAGGATGCCAGTCCTCTCCCTGTTTTCTTCCTGGCCTCCAGGAGGTGAATAGGCCTCTTCCATAGTGCTTCCACTATGACTTCTTGTACCACCATGTAGGAAAGCAGCCATAGGTTGAAGCCACTGAACTAAATTCCTTCTTATAAATAATTTACTTAGGGATTTTATCATAAGTGCTGGAAAGTTGGCTCACATACCAGGTTTACTTGCAGATGCGTGTAGCATGTTGTCGGAGTATGTGTCACCACCCATCAGGAATTCAGCATCGCCCGACACCAAACCACAACACAAGGTTAACTCTTCTGCACAAGAGGCCTACATGAATGGAGAGTGAGAACCATAGTTCGCATGGCTTTGGGGTTGATGCAGCAGTGAATAATTGGATTACTCTGTGGCACTAATCCTACTGAGAAGGCACAGAGGGTGAGCAGGCGGTTGTGTTGGCATCTGAGATTAAGCAAGGTTGCTTTGTCATGGTAATGGGTTTATTTTTCCTTTAATACCTCCAGGATGATTAAAACCTTTGAGTTTTAAAAGTTATCTTGGAAACAATCAGGAAAATAATATTGCTTATTTGTTGGAACCAGCATGAAGCACTGCTCCTTCCTTCTAGTCTAGGCTGGCAAGCTGGCAGTGGAAATAATGTCTGAAAGAAGAATACATTCTGGGAACCAGGATGGGCTTGTGTAGGTCACATGACTATTTTCCTCAGACAGAATCTGGCAGATTATAACTGCTGAGAATCGTATGGTAAACATTTCAATTGCTTTTTATTGGTCTTCACTTACTTTTCCAATTTTTAAGTATTTTACTACTTCTCTTTTCTTTGGAATATAGGATTAAGAATTGATTTGTATCTTTAATATCCGTGTTATTACATTTACACATATAAAAAAGGAATGCAGAATTTACAAAAATATATACAAAAATGCATTTATTTATTTGATGAATATCTTTGCAAGCAGCAATTCATGCAAAAAACTTTGAGTTTTATCATGGTGGTATAATTTTAATTATTCAAATATTTTCATAATTTGTTTTTGAGTTTTAAAATGTATTTGATGTGACATCACTGTCCAATTTGTAGTGCCACTTAGGAAAACTATTTGTCCTGGGTTTTAAATGAATGATCTCTACTATTTCAGTGATCTCATGTTTCAGGTTTATATGTACAGAGCAAACTTTTTTTTTTTGGTCTTTTTGTTATTCCCTTTTACTAGCTGTCTTAGTTACTTTTTACTGGTTGCTGGGACAAATACCCAACACTCAAAATGAAGGAAGGAAAGAAAGGTTTTATTTAGCTCACAGCTTGTGGAGGTTTCAGTTCAAACTCTCTCTGTGCTGGCGCAGAGCTCCGCCAAAGTGGTCTGGCTGTGAAGATCAAGCTCCTCCAAAAACCAGGACTTAGCCAGGGCAGGGCTGGGCTGGGCTGATCTGAACCCGGCTAGGCAGGGCGGGGTTGGACTGTGCTGATCTGCTCTAAGTCTTCCTCAAATCTTTTTGTGCACTTTTTGTGCTGAGCCACTCTAGGGTGGCCCATCTCGCCCTAGGCTGGAACCAATCACATCGCAGGGCAGGCCCTCCACATCCTGTAGGTTGGGGCCCCCACAGCCTGGAACCAACCAAACCCATCCAGACAAGCTTCCTCAAGCTGACACACACACTAGCATTCTCTGTTTTTGTTTGTTTGTTTTGTTTAGTTTGTTTATTTTTGCACTACCAGACCATTAAGCTTAGGACCACTCTGGCCCGCACTCTCTGTTTTATTACTTTATTTTAATAATCTACTTTAATTCTCAGTAGTTTTCTTGTTACTTTTATGAATTGTAGTGGTTACTTTTTTCTTTTTTTTTTCTGTCTCTCTTCCATTCAAATTTCAGGTGCAAGACGTCAAGATCTCTAAAATTCTGTTGGAATTTTTATTACAATGAATTGAATTTATACATTAATTGAATTAATGTTGGTAAATTCAAAGTCTTAATGACAATGGCCATAATTATCCATGTATTTTTATTTAGTTATTCGTTTGTGTCACCAAGTAAGGTTTTATGTTGTTTTTTTTTTTTTTTCCATGTAAGTCTTACAAGAATAGAGCCAGATGACATTTTAGGCAACTTGTATGCCCTCATTTAACATACACATAAATTCTATGGGAAAATATCCTATTGTTGTTTCCGTTACTCAAGAGAGAAAAATCAAGGTTTAAACCAGTGGAGTAATTTGATCAGTGCTGCAAAGCTAATAACTGGAAGAGCTGGACTGAAATCCTGTCAGTCCAAGTTGACGATTCCTAACCATTATGTAAAGGCAAACGGACAACCTGAGTATTTTATACATTTTATGGCTATTTTAAATAAAATATTTTTATCATATTCTTGAGTACAGCTACAGCTGATGTATAAAATGCTATTTACTTATTTAGACATATCGATGCACTCTCAGAACTCCTAGTACATTGATATTTTTCATTGTAAAACTCAACATATGGCATAAATAAAATGACAGTTTTGACTTTTCAGTTTTCCACCTCACTATTTTTTATCTTTTATTGAAGTGGCTAGCACATCTTACAGAGTATTCAGTATCAAAATTTTCTAGTGGGAAACCTGGTCTTATTCCTGCATTCAGTTATATTTTAGTTTCCAAAACGTAACTATTAAGTAGACCAAAAGACAGAGGCATAGAGAGATGTGGGAGGGGAAAGGGAATGAATGTTAGCACGAATGTACTATGAATGCAATCATTATATACCGCAAATGTATACTGATAAAATTAAAAGTTAAAAAACTACCATTAAAGGTCGTGATAGATAAAATGAGCTTTTGAAATTTCCTTCTAAAACTCAATTTCAGGAGTTTTATCATGATTAGTTATTGAATTTTATTGCCTTTTTTTTCTTTGTATTTTAGGGAAGGGTCTACAGGGTTTTCAGGGTTTCACTACTAGATTGGACTCATAGTGATCTGCCTGTTTACAGGCGGAGATTACAGTCACTTGCCACCATGCCCAGTCTCAATTGCTGTCTCAGTGCATCCCAGGTCCAGGACTAGTACAGCTGGCCTGGGGATTGAACCACTGGCCCCTGTGCCTGCTTGCAGGTGCTTTAACCCATGAGATATTTGGCTGGCCCTTTTACTTCTTTCTTATTTAATGTTTTCTCTCTTAATTTTGTAATGTAGATATTAACACAGATAAATTCCGTATTGTCCAGATATGTTTAAATTTCAGGGATACATGCTGTGTGGGCATAGGAACTTATATTTTAATACATTGTTGGATGAGATTCACAAATATTTTGCTTATATTCCTTTCTTCCTTTTTTTTAAAAAAAAAAAACATTTTGTCTATGTTAGATGTTTTGATTCCTTGAAAACCTTGAATAGAATCGTCACTTACTGGGGAGGAGCAATTCATTTTGTGATATCAATTTATCCTTGTCATTCTGTTGTTTTCCCTTTTATTTGTTTTGATGACTTTCAATTTCTCAACCTATATGATTCTCCATAGTTTTCTACTTAAATTGTATTTCAGCTAACTGAACATTTTTTAGGTAATTATTTGACTTTATTTTTAATTTTTCTGTATTATTTTATTTTTGTAACACTTTTGGTATATTGATTTACCTTTTTCTGTTTTTTCAAAACCAGGGCTTGAACTCAGGACCTTGTACTTTCCAGACAGGCACTTGTACTCCTGAGCTATCTCGCTGACCCTAATTTAACTCTTTTATATTTATTTTATTATTGATATATTTGGATTTATTTTTTGCCATTTTGCTTTCTACTTATTTTTGAGATAAAGAGATTTTCTTTCACAATTTTATGCTTTCTAAATAATGAATTATTTTCTTGCTTCTTTTTTCTTAATTTATACACTAGTAAGCTCTACATTTGTGCAGCAGTTCTCATTTTAGATTTTGGAGCTGCTTACACTTTTAATATGTTTTCAGATCTCTGAAGAGGTTTAACTATATGTGCTAGTCAACTTTCTGTCACTATAACAGATGTCTAAGTTAATGAATTTATGAAGATAGGAGGTTGATTTTGGCTCACAGATTTTGGAAGCTGAAGTCAATGACTGGCTCTTTTTTTGGGTCTTTGACAGAGCATTGTTATGGAGAATACATGGCAAAGTAAAACTGCTTCAGTGATGTTATTTATATATTCATAGTTTATAGAGTGAAGTATAAGCATATTTCTCCTTGGAGTTTACTTTGTCAGAGTACTTTTCCTTTATCTTTATTTTTTCCTTGTTTTTGGTACCAGACTCAAACTCACAACCTGTGTTTGCCATGCAAGCACTGTGCCGCTGAGCTACATCTGTAATCCTCAGAGAGTACATTTTACAAGCTCAGACAATGGACTTCCTTATTTCCTTCATGTTGTAATTTTCTTTTTAAAAATGTCTACAATTGTTAACACATTTCGTAGACAAACCATACTTGTACACATAAATAACCACTACTGTTGCTTCTGAGATTTTTTATTTTTGGTGCTGAAGAATGTCCTTAAGTAGTTTTTTTGAATATCTGCCAGGGGCAAATTAGTGAGTGCTGCATTTCACATTTAAGGGTATTAAATGTGAAACTCTAGTGGATCATTAGAGCTTAGTTTTACAAAACACACACTTTTTATTCCTTGCTGATATTATAAATGTAGTAAATGTGCCAACTATTTTAAAAATTATCACCAATTTCTCTGTTGTACAAAATGTAATTTAGTAATATTCAACATTTAATTTATATGAGCTGCATTCCTATTGCATTCTGTTGATCTCTGCTCATCTAGCTTCCAGACATCTTCTTAGCCATTTGAGTTTTATTCTTTTTAGTGCTGCTCAGTTCATTTAGATTTGCTTGGTTCTCTGTAGATATCAACCACTTCATTTACTGGCTTATTGATTTCCTCTTTTTCAGTATGTTTTATTAATTTCTACCTTACCTTAGTATTCTGTTAATAAGGATTATAGAGTATTAAGTTCAGTTTATTACATTATACACATGATGGGGCTGGGGAGATAGCTCAGTAGAATAAGTGCTTGGCTAGCAGGCACAAGGTCCTGAGTTGAAGCCCTGGTACCACCCCCACAAAAGGAAAAAGTTATACACATGAGGAAATGATATCAAGGAATTTAGGGTTGTTAATCATGATGGAGTATACACTACCAATATGGGACTTGGAGGGCCCAAGATTGACCTTGTGTTGGCAAGTGGAACTTGGCTCCCTGTAGGGTATCCAGACTTACCTGTCTTTTGCTGCTCATGAAGAAGTACAGACCAGGAAAATAGCTTTGGAGTCTTCAGCTGTTAGGAGGTAGCAGAAGCAAAGAGAGTGGCTTAGGTAACACAGAAAATGTTAAAAGCTGTGATACTTAAGCGAGTGTGTCAATGTAAGACCAAACTAATTGATCAGTATAGTACTGAGTGTGGCTAAAAACAGAAGACCCACCGTGGGGGTGAGTATCATCAAGCTGTGGTCTTCTAACCTAAGTGAAATAAAAGAAAAGTGAAGATGGAAGGCTCATTTCTGCTTCTATGGAGGAGCTCCAGTCTTTACCCTCACTTTAAAGCTATCTTCTGGCTTCTAGCACAGACCTTCAGCCTCCAGCACATACCTCTGGCCACGTGAAACATACTGACACGGGACACTATCGTGAGACCCTGGCCACTGATGTTTGACTGGATCGTTTAATCTCCAAATCATAGACAGCTCATGCTCTCTTCCATGCCTGACTTTATGGGTGGCCATGGTAAACCAATCTTATAAAGTCCTATGTATTTATGTATCCTGCATTAAGCTGGAGGAAGAAGGGTGATGGCCAGTGGGCAGGGAAATAGGAATAGAAGATGATGTCTGCTGTCCTCTAGTAAAGGGCTCCTGGAATGTATTCTCATAGAAGTCTCTGAAAATTCACGTAGAAGGCAATGTCATGCTATGCATGCCACATTCTATCACTGGGTGTAGATTGCCTTGTATGTGTTATTAAGTAAGCAAGATCAAAATCTTTTTTTCTATTCTTAATTGGCTATGATACTCATGTATGTATGGCATTACTAAGATTTGGTAATAGTTTTTTTTTAAATTTATTTACTTGGTACAGGGTCATGTTATGCAGTTTAGGCTCATAGTGATCCTCCTGTCTCAGCCTCCTGAGCACTGGGATTAGAGGCATGTGCCACCACACCCAGTATCTGGGTGGCAAGGCCAGCATAGAATGCAGTACTGGGGATCAAACTTAGGACCTTGCTCTTGCCAGACAGATGCTTAGACCACCAAGCTATCTCCCCAGCTTTTTGATCATAGTTTTGAGTTGCAGTGGTATCATTCGAATCCATGTACATCTTTCGTAGATGCTAAATTGTACAATGATATGAATGCTGCATTAAAGGATTATGATTTAAAATATCATGCTTTAGAGGTACTATGTTACCATAATTAACATCAAAACAAAGTATTAAGAACTACTTTTTTTTGCGGGACCAGGGTTTGAACTCATGACCTTGCACTTGCCAGGCAGGCACTTGTGCCATGGAGCTATTTCCCCGTCCCCTTAAGAACTATTTGTAAGTAGCTGGAAACATCACATTTTAAGAACAAGAGAAAAAAATGATTATGGAAAATTACATTTTTATAGCAACACATTGGAATATGGATTAAATTTGATATTATTGCATCATAAAATCATAACAAGTTAGCACTTCAAAATATAGAAGGCAATAAATAAATGATAAGAACATGTTTAGTTAAACTTCTCTGAAATGACTTTAATCTTGAATTTAATGTATTATTACCTTGAAGCAAAAAAATAGTATGTTTTAGCACTTTAAGGTTTAGTAGTTCTTGCTTTAGAATGTTTTAGAAACAAGGTTAATTGCATCACTGTTTCCATTAAACGTCACATACACTGTAGACACAAATACACACATAACATTTTAATGTAAATATACAGGTTATATAGAAAAAAATCAGAACCCTGAAGTCTTCATGTAATGTTAAGTGAACTTAAAATAATTAAACAATGAGAGTTTCAAATCTTAGAAGTCAGTAACTCAAAGGGAATTTAAAGTATATGCTGATTATAAATGAGTGAGATACTGAGGCCCAGATATTTAAAATGTCAAGGTTTACAAAATATCAATAATAATAACAATAAAACAATAATAAAAATAACAACAATAACTCATTTTTTCAGTAATTACTATATGCTGAGTATTGTCTTAAGTGTGTTAGCATTTCTCTTACTTAGTTTTTATAGGTAAGCTTATTTTTCTTGCTTAACAATTATCAAAAGTGGCACATAAATTAAATCATTTTATGACCTTGTTTAGTAGAGTAAGTATGAATTTTGTGGTCTCTTTTTGTGATATTTGAGATTCAGAATAGATCATTATGGTTAAAATACCTCCAGAAAATAAGAAAGTGCTTCTTTGTTCCTCTCAACCCCTGCCCCCAACTACTACTTGTGCCTGGAGGGTCACAGATTCATATAAAATGTCCACAATTTGTATCACATCTGCTAGACATAGAAAGGTGCCTTTTCTCAGGCATATGACACACTTCCCTATTGCATGACCTGTCATTTGGTCATCACAATAGTCAGTGAGGTGAGCTTCTCAATTCGTGGCCTGCTTTCTCATTCCACTCCTTATCTTTGACTGAAGAAAAGACAAATGTCTCTGTATTTCTTATCCAACATCTCATTAGGGCACAGTGACAAATTGATGACATCATGGATACATTAATTTGACTTAATTTCAGTCATGATGCACTCTTATCCAATATACACTGGCTTATCAAATGTAGTTGATTTCATTAAATTGAAAAGAAAGTCATAATAAGTTTCATTTTTCTTGAAATGAAGCATAATAAAAGCAGATCATTAAAAGGTGGACAGCTTCAGTCATGTGGATCACAATTTCAATAGTGTGATACTTGCTAGAAGTATTTATAAAATCAAGTTTCTTATGATCTTTCAACTTCCACTTTTTCATATGTTACATGATAGAGTAATGATTTTCACAGTCATGATAGGAATGAAATAAGTTAGCACGTGCAAATTTCTTTGACAACTTGTGTCTAGATGATAGTTGAATTAGTGGATATCATTTAATAAACAAAGAGGTCAGCAGGGCCAGCAAGATGGTTCAGTGGTCTAAAGCGCCTGCTTAGGCAAGCTTAGGCAGCTGTAGGGACTATGGCTCAATCCCCGCTACCACATGCTGTGCCACCCCCCCCCCACCCCTAGGGCAGGCTGAGCCAATCATAATGTAATAAATAAATAAATTAATTAATTAAAAAATAGAGGTCATGCAGAATGGAGAAGGAACTAAGAAGCAGGAAGGTAGAAGGCTATAACAGCTCAAGCGTGATTATTTTAGTTGTAGATGTTCACAGATAAGGAGTCCCAGCTCCTGCAAATGCAGAATGTCTCTGTAAAGCCCCAGCTGTACCATCAGGTTTAATTTAGTCACAGATCAAATGCCATCACACATTTGTTTCTTCCCAGCTGCTTTTGCTGTGGGCTGGGAAAAGTTATAGCTGTAGTACACAGATCCCCTGCCGTCAAACTGTGAAGCATGAGGGCTGCTTCGTGAGTTACTTTATCTAAGTTTAAGCTAATGAGGATGTTTAGCATAGTCCTTAGCAATTTGTCAACACCTTGGCGTTCTAGAACCATTTCCCAGGGCACTGAATAAACATTTAAATGTTAGAGACGAAACAAGCTTCTCATTAAGAATAATGTTATATGCTCTCTCTGTGCCTTATCTAGCTGTGTTAGTAATGAAGAAGCATTTCTTTTCAGCTGGTGATTTACTAGGCATATACAGGATATTCTTACAGGGGTTGACAAGGTAATTTTTTAAGAGTCTTCTAGGCTTTGGTGGAAAAATCTTTCGCAAAGCTGTCAATCCAAGCTTTTCGATAGATTTTTTTTTTTTTTTTTTTTCGCAAATAGGATTTTTAAGATGACAATACATGAAAGAAAACTGAGAAGAAGTAAAAATAGGTTAGGACATTCTGATTATTTCACCATCTATTCTGAGTCAATTGATAAGAGGACAGTGCCATAAACTTCATAGATGTTTTGATGCTTCATAACTATTCATTTATTGAAAATTATTTGCTGAACTTTAATTTTCTAGTTATGATGGATATAGCACAGTTATGTAAGTGTTATCATTAGGAGAAGCTGTGTATAGTGTGTATGGAATGCTATTTTTGGAACTTTCCTGTGGGCCTAAAATTATCCCCTATGCTTGAAAAACTCAAGCTTCAATAGAACAAGAAAAATGTTAAAATCTTTTCAGTTTAGATTTTAAAGGAAAATGTTTCTCTTGCATGGAAAATTTAGTTTTCTGTAGAGCAAAACCAAGGACCTCTTTAATCCACAGAGTCTCATTTTGTGCAAAGTGCACACATAGTTACTAAACAGTAAAAAAAAAAGAGAAAAATGTCAACAACTGTGTGGGACAACTAAAGCCTAACAATCTGGACAATAATGTAATAGCATCAAAAAATTAAACACATAAAATTAACTCATACAATTATGAAAATTGAATAAGTGTTAGACTGCATTATTATCGCTTGGATAAGGTCTGAGAGAAATGTTTGCCAGAGAACATGAGATATCACTCAAAGTAAATAATATGTACACCTCAGAAGGGTCAAAAGTTGCTGAGATAAGATTCAAAGCTTATCTTAAAAATTAAGTCTGTGACAATGTTTAAAATTTTATTCATGGAGTTTTTTTCTTATAATGTTGTGCCTATTTTCACAAGATTACTGTTGGAAAGAACCTGAATAAATATAGGCTCAGCACTTTTTATGACAGTTTCAGATTTGGGGCTTGATACTGTGGAAGATTTTTTTTTTATTTCTTTCTTGCAGATGTCTTTATTAGTAGTGGAAAGTAGAGATCTTATTCTACAAAGTGCCAACTATAGAACGGAATCCAGCTTGTCAGCTGGAGAAATTACTAAGAGGGCTAGGTAATTTTTTCTCTTTTCCTTTCTGTAGTTCTCAGTGGAGATGTCACTTTGTGTTGCTTGTTTTGGACCTAGCCCATGGCTTTGCCAGCCAGTGAGCACAGCACAGTTCTGATCTGGTGTCTTCTGGTAGGTTCTGTTGTCTGTGTGTGGTCAGTGCTAGTTTTCAATCCCTCGGTACCCTCTGAGAGAAGAAGCTGGCTCAGCTCAGTCATCTGTGGGAATCTGTCATATGGAGCAAAGGCACAAGCTGGTTCTGGAGAGGGGCACTTTGTGCAACAAGGTCAAAAGTTTCAGAAGTTATCTACTTGATTCTATACCTTTTGTTTTTCTCTTGAGTTCTCATGTAAAAGGGAAAGAATAATTCTTTGAAAATCAGTGTTAAGACTGGGGGTGGTAGCACATGTCTGTAATCCCAGCACTTGGGAGGCCAAAAGCAGGAGGACCACTGCATGTCAGGTCTGTGTAGTGAGACCCTGTAGACCCTGGACTAAATACAAAAAAGAGAAAGAAAATAAATATTAAGATAATTAAGATCTTATTCTGAAAAATTATTGTTCAAAACATAGCTGGTTTTTCTACAGTATCTCATTCTATCCTGTGACTGGAGGATGGAAGGGCTTAGCTTGACTGATGTGAACACTATGTCCATCAGCTTCTCCTTTAATTTGGAAGATTTGTTATTCTGTCCTCTGATTTGAGGCAGAAGTCTTGATTCTGATAAAACAGCACTAAAAGACAGTTGACGCAAAGGTTAGTTTATTTCAGCATTTTCTCAGCCGGATTTTCCAATCTGGATGAGTCAGTGGGTTTTCAGCTGGGCTGTTGCTGGTTTAGCATTATTTAGAAATATATTTAGCCCTTTGTCATCTGTTTCTGGTAACTCAAGCTAAGGTGGCTTGCTGAAAATCACATGGGAACATGAAACCTGTTTGGGACTGCAATTCTGAACATATGAAGACAAATGCGGAACAAGTGCAAATTGTCAGCATGACCAGTTAATTTTCTTTCCATAGTTCATGTCAGCATAGATATTATTGAGAAAATCGTAACATATCTGACATTTTGTTTTGGTGAAAGTGATGTCATCAAGGGACCAAGGTTTATAGAATCAGATTCGAATGATTGCTCTTGAGTTACCTTTATTAGTTTAACATCTCTGAAATCCTAGCTATAAAATTCACATATTTTCTGAATTCAGTTAAACATTCATAAAGTAGTCAATACTAAGAAGTTCACGAAAATTTGGTGTTAGCCAAATAATGGATACTTGAATATTTAAGATTAATCCTGTATTCATTAATGAGAATGACTTTTCATTGCTAGTCCTGAAGACTTTGAATTCAAAATCCTATATTTTGAAGAAGACTTTATTTTCCCATCTGTGATCATCATTGGAGGATATTTGCTGTGGCCTAAAACAAGTTCATTAGAAACATAATATGCCTATATGCATAGAATTGTTTCATTTTTACACATAGAAACAGATACTTGAAAATTTTGCAAAACTTAAATCACATAGTCACAAAGTTCTACATAAATTTTTTCTGTAAATTTGTAGCACAATGCCAGGGAAGACTGCAACATAATTATTCATCCTGACTTTTAAGAATATGCTCTGGGCCATGCAGGATGGCTCAGTGGTCTAAAGCACCTGCTTAGGAAAGCTTAGGCGGCTGCAGGGACCGCGGTTCGATCGATCCCCGGCACCACATGCTGCGCCAGCCCTGCCCTCAGGGCAGGCTGAGCCGGCCATAAAAACAAACAAACAAACAAACAAACAAACAAACAAAAGTTCTGAAATAAGAAAAAAATCAAATAAATAAAGTTAAAAAAAGAATATGCTCAGTTTTTAGTTGGCAAATATTCTCAGGTAACTAGAACCATATGCATGGAAAACTAGAGTTTTCTGAAAGAATCTGGCTTTGTAGTCAGCTAATCCTGCATGTTGATCCTTGTTCTGCCATTGCTAGCAGTTTGGCAGTAATTATTTCACCGCTTGAGATTTCCATTTCCTCCTGTGTGAAGTGAAGATGATAATATCAACTTCTTTGAACAGTTAGTGGTTTAATGTCTTTGTAGGCCCCAGTGTCACACTTAGTACCTGATAAACAGTGACAAATGGCAACTGGCTTGAAAGAAAGGATGAAGAAAGTGGAACTCAACTCAGCCATCTATTGATCAAGCTATCATGAACAAGAAGGTCAATTTTTCTTAACTTACCAATATATTAATTTTTTTTGGAAACAGATTGTATAGCTGCCTATACAGTATCTAGAATAGGAAAAATACTTGGTTGCCTATGGCAAGAACCACCCTCGTGACTATTGTTATTTACCTTTCTGAGACACTTCTTGTCTGTCTCCTGATTGAGGCACACCTTTTATTTGATAGATTGAACCCCAGCCATTCAAGCTTTGGCTTCATGTATGGTCTTTGCTCCTAAGAGCAGCACTTGGCCAGAGCTGCCATTCTTTATCTTTCGTGTGTTCAGAGAATCTTTCTATTTCCTGAAGTGTGGGGGTGGATTGCATTCAGCCAGATTTGGGCAGCTTCATTCTGTAATTTTACGTTGCTTTGCTTAAACAGGGATTGCTTTGTTGACACACATTAGCCATATGTGAATGATTTGGATGGTACTGTTGACAGTCGTGTTTACTTTGCTGTTTGTGAATACCCCCACTCCAGTTCTAAAACAGAGCTGAGAGATTCTAACCACATTGCAATAAGCATATTTTTTTCTTCTTGTTTCCGCTTCTTCATGTACAACTTGCTCCTTATTTGCAGATGCAGGCAAATTGTTGAGGTGTGTATCAGAACTGATGGTGGGAAGTAAGCTTCAGAAGCATGTATTTTAAGAAAAACATGGTTTCCACTGTACCATTGTGAAAAAATACAAACACACACACAAAAAAGATAAAATAACAAGTGACAAAAAATATGCTAACAAGATGAGTCAAAGAGAAAACGTTTTAAAGTTTGAAAATGGGTTGTTAAACGTGTGTAGACAGGGGAATGTTATGACTATTCTTTAGGGCATTTGGAAGTATGTCAAACTAAGAACACAATTAAAATTGAAATAAAGAAACACGCCAGTACTGCATAGTTAGACTACTATATGCAAATGTTATAAATATTTCTTCTGGCTAAGAAGTATAAATTTTAATCAAACATTGGAAAGAAAGGTTAAATGGCTTACAATCTATAAATAACTCTGGATGATACAGTAAACTGGGTAGATGATATTCTCCAAATAAGGCATGTGCAGTAAATGTACTTGATTCTCAGGAAAATAAAGAAATAAAAACAGCCAAATGTTTTCTATTATAGTTTCATGTCACGATTTTTAAGTGCAAAAATTATGGTATTATTCTATTAAGACAAAAAATAAAATAGACAATAATAACTTTCATTTATCAAAACCAGAATTTTTCATTGCTTGTAGCAGGGAATAGAAAGATTAGCAGAAAAGGAGCCATAGGGCAGGATAGAAACTTCTGTTCTGCCCACTAAATTTTCATTGCCAATAGGTAGATTTTTCTATCAAATAGTAATTGTGATAAGGACATATGTTGCCCTCATTGTTGAATTCTTAAGTTACATTTGCATTTTAAATTGGTACAATGAGGAAGTGAGGGAAGCTCAGTCTACTTATGTGGTTCTCATCCTTTTGAGTGGGAAGGCATTTTAATATCTGAGCTTCTTGAGCACACACTCGAGTATAGATTTGGGCCTGTGCATGAGTTTAGGCTAGACCCACTTTTCTGGCTATATAAATCAGGTCTGAAGAGGGAACCTTGGGGGAAGTTTTAGAATATTTGTCAAAGAAATGTATGTCTTCAGCAGATGGTAGTTAAAAGTGTACGAGTCAAAATTAACTAATTAAACCTTTAAAATAAATGCTCACTTTATTGTACTTCCATAAAAGTATAATAATGTATAATAAAGTATAATACTTTATTATACTTTCATAAAATGAAAGAACATTTTAAATTTGTATGACATAGGGAGATCACATATCTTAAGACACCTACTGAGAGTTAAAGACAATTATGTATTATGTAAAATATGAATAAATGCTTAACATTTCAGAACATTAAAAGACATCATTCTGTGAAAACACAACATGTAACTGTAGACTAAATTTGACCAGCTTTCAGCCAAGAATTTCATGTTTATTTCTTCCACTCTTATTCATTTGACTGTTAGATATAAGTGAGACTGTTCAGAATCCAGATTCCCAAAGATTCTGCAGGCACTTTTCTATAGGTTTTTTTTTCTTTCTTTCTTTTTTTTTTTTTTTTAAACCACAGAATGGCAGAATACTTGGATAAAGAGAAAAAATCTACCTGTATCACATTCATTTTCACATCATCAAAAACTCAAATACCCTTGGCATCATATTTTAATTTTCTCAGTAAGATATATATCCAATACAATTAAAGTAGGTGAATATTCCATTGTGGCCTAATTTCTCCTTTTCAACAGGCATTGTGCAGAATCAAGTTAGAGTAAACACAGTGATAATCTTAGGACAGTTGCAATGAGCTACTGCTACTAAACAGATGTAGCTACTGAGATTATACCTCCCAGGAAATTGTCACATTGAACAAAAGTGGCTGTGTGACAAGCCCCAGGATTTCTAGGCTAAATAGAAGCTTACCAGAAGTGAGTTATTTTGTCTAATAAAGGAGCTTGCACATAATAGGTGCGAAACATTTGGGAAATTTGGTAGGTCTCCACTGCATTCAGTGGTCAGTCTAACGTCCCGTTTGAAACAAGGTATGGAGATAGGTATGCTACACATCTTCCTAAATGTTTTTCTCCATGATAGTGGAATTCTACATAGGGTACAAAGTGAACTTTCTCCAGAATAAAGAGAAGATTTTCACAATTTTATAACCACACCATAAGATTCCAAATGACTGGGGAACTAACTTGGCTTTACTGGTTTAGCATCAAGTAAGGACTCATTTATATAACTGCAGAACAACAATTAAAGGACCAATAGTTTTAAGACTCTGCCTTTCCATTTTCATGGAAATCTAATATATCAAAGGGTGATCAGGGGGAAGATAAGGGTTTTTATGTCAACTCAGATTGGGAAACACTTTGTGGATGATACTTTTATTGTGTCTCATTTACATAATTAAGGCCGGAGAGAATCACTGAAGGGGAGAGCCGTGTTGGATTTGTAGTTTCAGGAAATCTTCAGCTCTCCAATATTCATTACACTTCCTGATATCTTAAGGAACACTGATTCTGAGGAATATATCCTTTAATTTGCAAACAAGCTAACAAAGTATTTATAGAATCTAAATTTATATTTTCTTAAATCAAATCCACTGTAGGACTACTATATCTTCCATTCATCTGTTCCTCTCTCTCTCTCAACAAAATGTGTTTGCCTCCACCCTGAGCTTGATGGCTACAAAACCAAACCAAGTAAAGGTGGTTGTTGTCCTCAGAGAACTTACATTCTGTGATAGGTGACAACATCTGGCATATGTGATGTTTTCTTGTGTGGATCACAATGATTATGATTGGTGGGTAGTGTGAGAAGGAGGCACTTGCATGAGCTAAGTTGAAGGATTTCTTACTTTTATTTTTATGTTTTGGCTGGCTCAGGTGGCCTTAAGGGCAGGTCTTATGCTCCAGGTACGGATGGTCTTGAACTGTAGTTCTCATGGCCTCAGTGAGTTTTCTGAATCATGTGCCTTAATCCACCAAGCTACCTGGAAGGCCACCTAGATTGGGATAATTTAGGTAGGGTTAGAATAGTAGACTCCTCAGTGGATTTAAATTTTGAGGTCTAAAGATGAAGAACCTATTCTCACATTAGTTTAGTTGGAAAATCAGCAATTTTAAAATTAATTTTCATATATATGTATATATATTATGGCCAGCTCAACCTGTCCTGGTGCAGCATATGGTGCTATGATTACCTAAGCTTGCCTAAACAGGCACTTTAGGCTGCTGAGCCTTCTCGCCAGCCCTTCCATATTTTTAGTTTAGCTGGAAAGCTCCATTTAACTGCAGTATGTGATTAATTGCATAAATCTAGAGTTATGGTGTTTTTGTGTATAACCTGCTTGTTACTGTTTGAATAACTTTGTGCCGAGACTGCAACAAATCTGTACCTCAGTTTTCTAATTTGAAAAATGGCATTTTTAATACTTATTTCAGATGGTATTGTTAGGAGTTAATTCATATAAAGAGTAGAGTGCCATTTGAGCCATAGTAAGCACTCAATAAATATTAGCTGTGGTTATATTTATTCCATCATGATTTGCATCCTACTGGAGGTTTGGGGTAAGTCTAGGCTTAGGGACTTCTTGAGATTACAGTATATTGCATCAGGGAAAAATTAGACAGCATATTTCTTTCGTTATAACTGTGATGGCTGAGATAATGTGATAATTAAGACTTTCTGAAAGTTGTTCAACATGATCTATAGTGCGTTCCTTAGGTTGCTGCAGAAGTGGATGCTCAAATGATAGGCTCATTATTGAGGGAGGCTTAGCAAGTCCTGAGGCAGTGTTGATGATTACGATCAGAACTGAGGAAAGTCCATTGCACAGGTCCAGTCCCATTTGTCTTACACATGCTTCAGATAGTGCTTGTGACACATATTGGTGAGTTTTCACGTAGTGTTTCACTGGGATGAGTTAAGATCTTGAAATGTTATGTGGAATCTTTCTCTTCCTGAAATCAAAAGATGTGGCACAGAGACTTCGATGTTTAGATAAGTTACAATGGTTATGCTTGAGCCTAGCAAATGCTGTTCTCTTTTTAACCAGTCCTTCAAACAAAACAAAACAAAACAAAACAAAACAAAACAAAACAAAACTGCAGACTAACTGAACTGTAGAACAAAATACTTCAAGTGCAATATTCTTTTACCCTGCTCACCTGCCTCCTTTGCATTCATTGTTTCTCCCTCCTTGAAAGTATTACCTTCAATAATTTCCTGTTGCCACTTAGAATTAATAAAATCCTACAATTCACCTTCATTATATATGAAGAACAGATTTCAATAGTCATTTTTTATTGATACAAGTCCTTTGCCCATAGCTTGCTTCATCTCTCTAGGCTGAGGCTTAGTATCAAGACCTTTTATCATTTCTGAAATGATAAATGCAAGACAAATTCAAAGGGATCTATCAATGCTTCAAAACATTATTTTAAGATTTTTCTCATGGTCACTTTAGCAAAATAAAGAAATCACTACTGTGAAAATGTAGTACTTTCATAAAACTTGCTAGTGAATTTTGCCTCTAGCTCCCTCACCCAGGTCTCTCCCAAAATTTTATCAGCTTTAAATTCTTACACTTACATTATATGATAATCTCTGTATAGAAGCATCTATTTATTCAACTAACATCAATCAAGAATCTATCATGTTTCATGTTCCTTGAACTGTAGTAAATGATGGATCATAATAGAATGAATAAGTTATATTTCTGTCACTTTTAAGAATTCTAGTGGGAAAAATAAATAAAAGATACATTAAAATATGCTATGATAAGGACCTGTCAGATAGCTCAGCAGACTAAAGTACCTACTTTGGGTAGAGCGCAGTGGCCGGGTTAGATTCTGAACATACAGTGCTGGTTCTGCTCCTGGGGCACACTGAGAGGGAGATTGAGACTTGACGTGGTGGTGGCACGCCTGTAACCCCAGCTCTTGGGAGGCTGAAATCAGGCGAATCACTACAAGCCTATCTATGTAGTGAGATGCTGTAGACTCTGCAGAACATGTACCACAATACATAAAATAAAATGATTGAAAGATAAAGATAAGAACAGAAACCTATGTGGATATTAATGATGAATTATCAAGGTTTCCTGAAGAGTTGAAAGGCTATTTATTGCCAGAGCCAAAGATTTCTGAGACAGAATGAAAGCAGTAGAAATGGAGACAAAAAGGACATACAAAGTCCATGCTGTCCAAGAAATGATGGTGATACATGATGTGTACCTGGAAGTAGAATGTATCAGATGGAAGGCAGAAGATAAATGTGGGTACATAGAGTACAGCGAGACTGGAAAAAGTTTGTTGTGTCAGGTAAGAAACATTACCTTCTCCTCGCTGGCAAGAGACAATGATACAGTACTTCAGTATTTCATAGGAATTTGGGAAGGAATGTGGTGGTAAGGCGAAAAAAAAGCTCTTAAAAATTCTTACTAACAAAGGATGAAACACTTGTGTAAGAATCAAAGACAAGAAGAAAAGATACATTTGAAATATTGTTACAAAATCTAATATGTATAATTTGGAAGCATAATTAAAAAGATTTAAGATGATTTAAAGGTTTCTAGTTGGCAGTTTCTTGGATTTTTAGGAAAATAATTGCTAAGATTTGTTGTATACTAGATGTAGAACTACGTATAGAAGTACAGCGGAGTTTCACCTCTAGAGGCCATTAATTTAGTTACACAGGAAATGGCAACTTTTTGCTGAACTATCTGCTACAAGTGCAATGGAATGAAATAACAATAATTCTGTTGTGTTCATGCATTCTCTGGGTTAGGTATTTACAAAGGAGACATGGTGAATGTCTAATTTCTCCCTGATGTTTGGTAACTCATCTGGGAAGACATAAAAGTTTGCAGTGATTCTTTGGACTGGCTTATATAAAACCTCCTTCATGCACATGCTGGGCCCTGGGTTCTGAGAACTAAAAGGCTATACTTGTATGTCTCCTGTATGTTGGTTGGCTTGCTCACAACAGGGAAGTCTTGGAACACTTGGTCTGCTCATCTGGAAACTCAAGGCTCTCAGCCCAAATCTTTCAATGACTGAAGTGCAATCGCCTTTACTGACCTGTCTTCAAGTAGTTGTACATTATTGTACTGTTTAATGGTTCCAAATGAGTGGAGAACCTAGCCAGATTTTAAGGATGGTGAAACAGCCTCCATTTCTTATTGGGAAGATTATAAAATTTGTATTGTAATGAGTCAGAATCATGAGCATAAATATCTTATTGTCTCCCTAATGTAAGAAACTTAAAGAGTAAATAAGATCCAGAAAGTACAATAGATATTATGAAGGGAAAATGCAAGTACAATTGGGATAGGATAAAGAAGAAAAAATGGAATATATATAATATATATGTAAGATCACTATACTACTAATTTATATTAGTTCATTGAAAGGAACAGTCAATGTTTATATATATATATATATATGTATATATATATGTATATATATATACATATATATATATATATATATATATATATTTAGAACTTTTGTTTGTTTGTTTGTTTATTTATTTTTATGGCCGGCTCAGCCTGCCCTAAGGGCAGGGCTGGAGCAGCATGTGGTGCCAGAGATTGAACTGTGGTCCCTACAGCCGCCCAAGCTTTCCTAAGCAGGCACTTTAGACCATTGAGCCATCCTGCAGGGCCCCAGTGTTTATATTCTTTGGTCAGTTTTATATGCCTATATTTGGTAATCTGAACAACTACTTTGAAGACAACAACATGCAATATAAAAGTCATAGTTAATTTGCTATCATCATGTTTTAATTTCTAATTTTTATTGCTTTTACTTTCTTTAAAATTAAGAAGCTGTTTAAAAGGTGTTTGTATGTAATATATCATTATAGCCATCTTCAAAGATGACATCTTCCATAGACAAGTGGGAAAACTTCAGTGTACGCTTTGCGCAAGAAATAATTTTCAAGTGTTCAGGCAGAGGAAGTGGAATTTGCAAAGAACTTCAAGTAGAAGAGAGCATATTTTATATCCTACAGAACTGAGCATATGTAATGTGGCTGAATTGTGCAAGTCAAGACAACATGGTGTGCACGGGAGATAAGGAGTTGTGCCACTAATGAATTATTTCCTGTATAATATGTAGAGGGAATTCTTACAGAGCTTTTAAAATGATAGGGGTACTTTTTTGCTTTTGCCATTGAGATAGATCATTCTTTTATTGAGGTTTGAATGGTAAGAGAGTTTTCTAAAAAGAATGGGATAAGAGAAAGAAACAAATTAATATTCTTGATATGCAGGGCCCTAAGAGAATGGGAAGAAATGGATTGCAGAACAGAAAATGGGTGGGGACACAATAAAATTGGAAGCCAGGCTACCAGTGACAAGATATTTAGAGAAATTTAGCTAATATAAAGTAAGTGTCTATAAGATGAAAATGGCAGTAGAATTGGAAACAAAATTATTTGAAAAATAGTGAACAATAGGCTGATGATACCTATAGTGTGAGATCAGGGAAAAATAAGAAATTGTGAATTAATTATATGAGACCCAAATATAAACAGCACATCAATATGTTTATAGAGAAAGAAATTATGAACTCCTTTCCATTACTGTACTTTTTTTTTTTGTGGGACCAGGGTTCGAACTCACAACCTTGCACTTGCCAGGCAGGCCTGTGTCATGGAGCTACTTTCCCAGTCCTTCCATTATTGTGCTTTAAACAGCTACATAATTAGCTGTTTATGATTATCATTATTTTATCTACTGACACACTGATATTTCCTACTGGTAGATTTGAATTGATGAGGCAATTCCCTAAATTAAATACACACATCCCCTTGAAACTGAATAAAATATATTCTTGGTCATTTACTTTTGATTTGTCAGTCTTTGCATAAATAAGGAGTGACTGCAGAAATCATCATGTAGAATCTGAAGTGAATATCCACCCCACCCCAAGTATGTTATAACTGAGCCTTACCTACATGAGGAAAATTTCACCGGAAAATCTATTGTGAGGAAGAGACAGCTAGGGTTCAGAACTGAAATTCAGGCCTGTGGTTTTAGTTATTATGTGCATTTAATAAGAAATAACAATGTGAAAGTTTCAAAACACATTAGTAGTACTTTTCCAGTATTTGATACAATGAATATGGTTGTCCTCCTAGTAGTTATACAGAGCACAGGGTGTAAACGTGATAATTTTTCTAATAATTATTGGTACAAAAAATTTCTTCTCATTGAACTAAGAGAAAGTAGTTATACACATAATCCAATGTTTCATAATCGCAGTTGGTTATTGGCAAAACTGGCAAAGTTAGAAGCTGTTTATCTAAGCCTTTTAGAACTCAGCATACTGATCTAGCTTTATGTTTTATGCTTCCTGGTTAAATTTGTCTGCTGGATGGTTAAGGGCAAGTTAAAGCAAGAACTGCATCACAAAATATGTAACTTTTTTTTGTCCCAAGGTTAGTCAAATTCCCTGAGCATTTATTTTGAAACCATGAAAAGTGCTTTGTAGAAGTGTTGTCAGTGTCAGCAATCTGGATGAGTCACGGCCACTGCTCAACCAATTTGCTCTCTGTGAAAGCCTGAGAAAATGTTTTCTCTCTAGGTGACTTTCCTTAGGTAGACTGTACGTCTTCACTCCCTTTTCTCTGTAGCACCCCTTACTCTCATTTAATGCCCTTTTTATTTTCTTGTAAACCAACTATTTACTTGAGAGAGAGTATAGCAGTAACTGAAATTAAATTAGAAGCAGTACACATCTTAAAGATCAGAATAACAGGTATTCCAAGGTATAGTTGTAGTGTTACACATTTCTATCCTCAGTGTGATAAATGTTTTGGAGGTACTTAGGACTGTTACCTAATTCATCCTGTGCATGGTTTTGCTTCTGCCATATTTCCTATGTATTCCGCTTGGAGTCACTTCATTGTTTAACCTTTAATTTGATGATTTCCATTGAACTGTGGAATGACTCTCCATTCTTATTTCTTTTGGTTTCTTACACTAGGGTGACTATATGATATTTACACATGTAGGTCTGGTTTATTTTACTTATGAGTATATGTTCAAGATACATTCACTTATGTATGAAGTCTTCTAGTTAATCATTCTTTATAGCTGAGTAATATTCCATTGTATAAAAATACTACATCTTTTTCATTCTTCAATTGATGGGCATGTTGGTTGTTTCCAACATTTGGCTATTGCAAATTGTGCTGCTATAAACATAAGTGCACAGATATCACTATGATAAGAATTTTTATATAATAAAAAATTCCCAGTAGGGTTATATTTAGAGTGAATGAGATTCCCAGTTCTACTTTTAAAAGGAGTCTCCACACTATTCTTCATAATGATTGCACCAATTTGCATTCCCACCACCAGTGGAGAAAGGTTCCTTTTTCCCCACAGCCTCTCCAGCATTTGTTGTTGGTTGATTTCTTTATGATAGTTGTTCTTTCTGGGGTGACATGGTATCTAAGCGTTGTTTTAATCTGCATTTCACGAATGGCTAGTGATGCAGAGTATTTCTTCATGTACTTATAGGCTTGTTGAATTTCTTTCTCTGAGAAGTGTGTGTTCATTTCAGATGGCAATTTTTGGATTTAGGTCTTTGAATTTAGGGACCCTATTAATTTTAGTTCTTTATAAATTCTAGATGGAAGACCTTTCTCTGAATACTTACTAATTAAAATATTTTTGAAATTTGTGGAATGTCTTTTCACTCTGTTGGTAATTTCTTTTCAGGTGCAAAAACTTCTTAGCCAGAAGAGGTCCCAGTTGTTGATTCTTTCATGTGTTAAATGTGCATTTTGATTTTTGTCCATGAATTTTTTGTCTACCCCAATGTCTTCAAGATTCTTTCCCAATTTTTCTAGCAGGAGATTTAATGTTTCTCTTTTAGTATGTAGATCTTTTATCTGTTTTGACTCTAATTTAGTGCATGGTGATAAATCTGGGTCAATTTTTAGTTTTTGGCATGTGGAGAGCCAGTTTTTCCAGCACTATTTGTTAAAGAAGCTATCTTTCTTCCAGCAAATGTTTTGCCACTTTGTTGAAGATAAGGTGGCTAAGTGTGTCTGTATTTGCTTCTGCATCTTCTGATCTATTCCATTGATCCTGAGGCCTTTTTATTTTTTTTGACAATACCATGCTAATTTTATCACTTTAGCTTTGTAGTATAACTTTAGGTCGGGAATTGTAAGGCCTCTTGCCTTGTCTTTTTTGCTTAGGATTGTCTTTGCAATTCTAGTTTTTGTTTTTGTTCCAAGTAAGTTTTAGGAATGATTTCTCCACATGTGTGAGGTATGCTGATGATATTTTGATAGGAACTGTACTAAATCTGTATAACAATTTAGGGAGTATGGCCTTCTGCACAATGGTGTTTCTTCTATCCAGGAACAGGGAATATCTTTCCATTTTCCGAAATCCTTTAGGATCTCTTTTTTCAGGATACTGTAGTTTTCATTGAAAAGATCTTTTACTTCTTCAGTTAGGCTAATTTCTAAGAATTTCATTTTTTTCAGTGTGATTCTAAATGGTATTTTTTCTTTAATTTTTCTCTCAGTGTGTTTGTTATCCATATAGAGGAATGCTATTGACTTTTGTGTGTTGGCAATGTATCCTGTTATGCTACTGAATTTGTGTAGTAATTCTGATGTCTTCCTGGTGGATTTTTTGGGTTTTTCTCAGTAGATTATTATGTCATCTATAAATAATGACAATTTAACTTTTTCTTTACCTATTCTTATTCCTTTTATTTCTCTCTCTTTTCTAATGGCACTAGCTAATGATTCCAGAACTATATTGAATAGGAGTGGTGATAGAGGACATCCTTGCCTTGTACCCAATCTGAGAGTAAAAGACTTCAGTTTTTCCTCATTTATAATTATGTTAGCTGTTGGATTGTCATAGATGGCTTTTATCAGATTGAGGCAGAGGCTCTCTATTCCAATTTTTTGTAGGACTCTGAATATGAATGACTGTTGGACTTTGCAAAAACCTTTTCTGCATCAATTGAGACACATGATTTTTGGCTTTAGCTCTATTGATATCATGTATTTCATTTACAGATTTGCATATACTGAACCATTCTTGCATCGCTGGGATTAATCCTACATGATTATGGTGTGTAATGTTCCTGATGATTTGCTGTATTTATTGGCGAGGATTTCATTGAGGATTTTTGCATCTACGTTCATGAGAGAAACTGGCCTGTAGTTCTCTTTTTTAGTTGCATCTCTCTCTGGTTTTGGTATCAGTGTAATACATGCATCTAGGAATGATTTTGGGTGGATTGCATCCCTCTCAGTTTCAATGAAGATTTTGAGGCATATTGAAATTATGTCTTGTGTAAGTTTCTTGTTGAATTCTGTGGTGAATCAATCAGGTCTTGGACCTTGCTTTGTCAGTAGTCTTTTTATTATATTTTTTCTTTCTTTGACTGTCATTGGGTTATTGACAGTTCTTATACCTTTTTGATTCAGTTTTGGTAATCTGTAGCTTTCTAGGTATCTGTCTGTTTCATCTGTGTCTTCACTTCTTTGAGAGCAAAGATTTTCAAAGTAGCTATTTATGATACTCTCAGTCTCTGTTGGGTGTGTTGTAATTTCATCCTTTTCATTCCTTATTGTTTAAATTTGAGTCCTTTCATTCCCCTTTTCCATGAGGTTATCTAGGGGCTTATCAATTTTATTTAATCTTTGAAAGAACCAGCTTCTTGATTCATTAATTCTTTGTACTTTTTATTTGTCTCGATTGAATTATTTTCTTTACAATTTCCTCCTGTCTTTGGGCTTTGGTTTTATTTGCTCTTCCATTTCTAGTCGGTTTAGGTGCTGTGTAAGAATATTTATTTGTTCTGTTTTCTTTTCTTTAATTTTAATTTTTTTTTTTGTATAACTGGGGTTTGAACTCCCAACATTGCTCTTGCCAGACAGGAGCTGTATTCTCGGCCCCCTGTTCTGTTTTTGCAATGTGTGAGTTCAGAGCTATAAATTTCCATTTAGGAACTACTTTCATTGTGTCTCATTAATTCCAGTAGGCTGTGTTTGAATTTTCATTAAATTGTAGATATTGTTTAATTTCTTTTTTAATTTCAGGTGTAACCCAGTGGTTGGTGAGAAGGGTGTTGTTTAATTCACATGTGTTTCTGGGGTTCTTGTGGCTCTTTTTGTTATTTATTTCCAATTTCTTTGCACTGTGTTCAGATAATATGCACGAGATAATTTCTGTTTTCTTACATATTCTTAAGCATGACCTATGTACTTGCATGTCATGTATTTTGGAAAATGTTCCATGTGCAGTTGAAAAAAATGTACATTCAGAAGTGATTGGGTGGAACATTCTGTGTATGTCCACCAAGTCCAGTTTTTCCAGGTTCTGGTTCAGTTCTGTGACTTCTTTGCAAATTTTTTGTCTGGTTGACCTATCTTTTTGGGATAAAGGATTGCTAAGGTCTCCTGTTAAGATTGATGTATTGGATAGTAGATTTTTCATATTCATTAAGATTTGTCTTACATAACTTGGTGCTCTGTATTGGGTGTATATGTATTTATGTTTGTTTCTTCTTCGTCTTGAATTTTTCCCCTAACCATTATGTAGGGGCCTTATACACTTTTTTGATCATTCTAGATTTGAAGTTTAGATTGTCTGCAAACAGGATTTCTATCCCTGCTTTTTTTGAGGTGCTGAGGCATGTGGTATTTCCATCCTTTAGATTTTGGCCTATGAGTTTCTATGTGAATTAAGTGTGTTTCTTGTATATAGCATATTGTTGGATTTTGCTTCCTTATCCACTCTGCCAGTCTATTTATTTTAGTTGGAGAATTGAGTATATTTATGTTGATGGTTATAATTGAAATGTGTTGACTTATGTTTCACATGTCTTTTACTTACTACTGCCCTTTTTTCTCCTGGGTTTAATTGGTTGCCCTATTTGGTGGGTTCTTTCTGTTCTCATTTGTGGAGTTCAGGTCATTTTGTTCCCTCTCTAAAATATTTTTTAGTAGTCTGTGTATGGTTGGCTTTGACATTATAAAATTCTGTAGTTACTACTTGTCATGGAAGTATTTTCCTTCTCCCTCACACTTGAAAGATAGTTTTGTAGGATATAGCAGTGGGCTCGAATTTGTTTTCATGGAAGACTTGAAGCACTCTGCTCCGTGTTCTTCTTGACTTCATGGTTTGTTTGCCATTATCCTGATAGATTTTCCTTTAAATGTAATCTGTTTCTTTTCTCTGGTGGCTTTTAGTATATTATTCTTCTGCTGGATTTCTGGGATCTTTACTATTATATGTCTGGATGTGTTTTTAGTCGGGTTAATGTTATTTGGATTTTTGTATGCTTCAGTTAACTCAATATCAGATTGTTGTCTCATATTTGGGAAGTTTTCTGTTATTACTTCTGCCCATATACTTTTTATGTCCTTTGTATTGACTCCTTCTTTCTTGTTGATTCCTATTTATCTCCTGTTGTTTATTTTTGTGTCATCTTGCAGATGTTGAATTGTTTTTTTTTTCCTTCATCCTAGTTGTTTTAAGAGATCCTCTCTTACCTTTTCACTAGCTGTGACTGTGTCTTTAACCTCTGAAATTCTATCTTCACTGTCATTCATGCAGTGTTGCCAGCTTGTGATTGAGAATTTGTTTTTTTGTATACATCTTTGAAATGGTTTCATGCGATCTATTTATTTCCTATATTGATCATTTAGGGAACCTATCATTTTTTTATTCTCCTTTAACTTTTATCAATGCCTTATTTAGTAGCATTTAAATCTTTCATTGTAGTTATCCTTTCTTTCTCTACTTCAGTGTTTGTTTCTGCTCTGATCTCCACTGTATCTTTCTGCAGTCATTCTACTTTAGTGGCTATTAATTTAAAGATGTCTTTTTACTACTACAGAGGTTATTTCTGATCTGATTTCCTCTATATTTTTCTTTTTTTTTTTTTTTTTGTCTTTTTGAGACAGGGTCTTGTTATGCAGTTGAGGCTGTCCTTGAGCTCACTTTTGTAGCCCAGGCTGGTCTCGAACTCGCACCGATCCTCCTGCCTCAGCCTCCCGAGTGCTGGGATTACAGGCATGCACCACCACGCCCGGCTCCTCTATATTTTTCTGCAGTTGTTTTTTCCACTTCAGATTCTACTCATTCATGCATTTCATTTTTTACTTGAGTTGTTATCTCTGATCTGCGTTCCTCTATACCTTTTTGCACTTGTCTGTCTACCTCAGATGCTACCAATTCATAGATTTTGGCTGCATGATTCCTGTTTTCTTCCATGGTTATGTCTCCTGCATTTGTTTTGCGTGGCCTCATTACCTGAGATTGCATCTTGCTCCTACTCTTTGTCATTTCGTATGACTTCTGCACTTTGGTGAAGTTATGCCTTTGGTGCCTATAGAAATTTGGGTTCAGATCCACCAATCTTGATCCCATCTAGATGTACCTGACTGGGTCTGGGTGTTGTGCTCATCTTCTTCCTACTGCAGCTGGATGCAGGCCACATAGGTTAGCATAGGTAGGCTGGTTGGGAGGATATGTGGCTGGAGGGGCAGGGGGCACGTGCTGGCGGAGAGGTCCTACCTCGGTATAGGCCCAGTCTGTCAGTGTAAGTGGGTGGGTTCATCTTTTTGGCGGCTGCCCTGAACTGGTTTTAAAAGTCAGAGATTTCATTTGTTCCTTGAAGTTTCTAGGGACATCAAATTATAATTCCCAGAAACTCAAATCAATCATGCATTTGCCCTTGCACTTCCAGAAAGAAATTCTGTGCTTGGTTATGAAAACACGCTTTCTTCCTTAATAGGCTTCCATCTCTTTGTAAGCATGCCTGATTTTATTATTCTGAAGGACAAACATAGTCAGGTCATAGGATGAGAGCTGCACATCATCTTCAGCAGAGCTAAGAAAATTTCTTCATTATTATTAGCTTGTGGATAATGTGTCCACACAGCAGTGTACGATGCATTAATGAGGATCATTTGTGAATTTTCTTCAAATAGAATAAAAGCTTATGCATTAAGACAACTTCTATGTCTGTATAAATATTATTTATCGACATAGCCTCATTAAATTAGTTATTGATTACTTAAGAACAACCATGAGTTCCACTTCTTCAGACTCAAGCAACTGTGAATCTAAAACATAGTTAGCCAACAATGGTTCCATCTATATTGAATGTGTACCGGCTTTTAAACAGTGTCATTATTTTACATCCAATACATTATAGGAAATCATTTCATGTTATTTACATTGTACTAAGATTTCTAAGAAATATTGACATGATTTAGAGTACATAGGAGGATGTGCTTGGTTATATGAAAATATATCTTTTTAAATATAAGGAGCTTGACTATTCATGGTTCCTGGTACCCCTGCAGGTTACTGTATCCAGTATTCGTATGGAGGCCAGTAGGTGCTGTGCTCAGTAAGGGCTCCTCAGGAGCAAAGCATGACCTTGTGTATGCTAGAGGTACATGCAGTTAATACGGAAGATATGGAACCTTGCTGTAGGCAAAGAGACTTTAGATGAGGACTGCTTTGTGAAAATATTAAGAAAAAAATCTCTCAATGCTATCCACTTTGAATGATTTTCTTTCTAAATGTTCCAGGAATTGTGGAAATATTAAAATCCACAAGAACAACTTCAGAAACTCACTGAAGGGAAGATTGCACATATCACGTGTAGAATTCCTAATTCATTGCATATCAGTTGGAGACCATAAAACAAATTTTACATATAAAAAGACCAGGAAGCAAACGGGCTCTCATTCACAGTTTGGGGAAACCTTGCTACATAGTAGTAAACATTCATTGTTGTCTTTTATTTGAATTGCTTTTCTTGGGCCAGTGAGATAGCTCAGTGATCTAAAGTGCCTGCTTCAGCAATCTTAGGCAAGCTTAGACAACCTCCAGGACCATGGTTCAATCCCTGGCATCACATGCTGCACCCCTCAGGACCTGGCCCACCCTCAGGACCTGGCCATAATATAATTTTTAAAAAATTACTTTTCTTATCACCATTGATAATATCACCCTCTTTCAGTGGATATTCCAGCCAACTCTGTGTGCTACAGGATTTGAATAGATGGTCTTACGACTTATGCTGATATGATATTCTTAATATTGTCTGAATGTATGCACTTATCAAAATGAAAACTTTCGTCAGAATATTTTTTTTACCTATGGATTGTTCATCTCCAATCATGTGATTATTATAAATAATATAAAATCCTTTATAGTTTATAGTAATATGTACATTTAAGTGTGAATGCTTGCCTTGTTTAAACTATCTTTGTTGATATCTGTGAGCATTTGTTGTGTATGCTGAGGCAATTTTGCCTATTGATAATAAATGTAAGTTGCTCATGGTTTCTATTTTCATTTTTCTGAAAATGAATTATTTTCAATCGCTTGAGTTTTGAGTTTGCCCAATATTTACCTGGATCACAGTTAACTAAGGATTAGGCAAGGCATAAATTTCTCTGATTTCTTTCTCTTTGGTGTCTCTTCCTCTTTAAATAGTCCTGAAAATGCCTGAAACATTGTTACTCCTACACATGCATTCAAAGTCTGCTTGAGAATGTGTGTGACAGTTGAGTGACTCAGAGCACCTAACAGGATTCATCAGACACATTTTGCATACACCTGGGTATTCTGCCTGGTCTCTGAACCCTTCCTCTTGGGCATTGCTCTCTGGGGCTCTGCTTTCTGACCACCACCATGTGAGCAGCCTTGATCTCCTCTCCCGTGATGTTCTGGTCCTAGAGCCAGCCGACCACTGACTAAAACCTCTGAAACCATCAGCCAAATTAGCGTTTGATGCCTTAAATTGTGGTTGTTGAAATTTTGACCCAGCAAGAGGAAAGTTGATCAGTATAGTGTATGTGGCTCCATCCTGACTGTGAACTTCCCAGTCTAGTGATGAGGCCAGTAGCACGCTCCTTGTTCACTCACATTTTGCCCCAGTACGGAGGGAACTTGCTTGAACATTTTTTTTGCCATCAGATTTGAGCTTAGGTTCCTCCTTTTTAAAATATGGTCTCATCTATTTTGCTTTTAAAAAATATATTGAGGCATAATTTACATGCTGTACAATACACTTTTGTAAAATATACCAGGAATATTTTTAGTAAATTCATAAGGAATGCGTACATATTAGCATGATGTAGTCACAGAATACTTCCTTCCTCTAGAAATAAGTTTATGCACACTAGCAATCACGGCCTAACACTAAACAACCATAAATTTGCTCTCTAAGTATATTTCTCAATTATGGACATTGCATACAAGTCAATTCATGAAATATTTGGGCTTTTCTAACTTCTTCCTTTTAATATTATATTTTCAAGTTTCATCCTAAGATATGTCACTCATTCATTTTCTAGCTGAGTAGTATTTCACTATTGGCTATGCTGCAAACATAATTATCCTTTTATTGACTAATAAACACTCACTTTTTATCCAATTTTGGCCATTTTACATAACATTACAAGAAATATATATGTATGTTTTGGATTTTTATCTTGTCATATTGTGATCATTGTTTAAGATCCAACCCGAGTAGTTATGCACTGTGGAATCTCCCTTCATGTTTCACAAAATCATTTCCTACCTTCCTTCCCATTATACTTCCAGTACCGCATCTCTGTTTCGTTTCTCTGGGCTCTTTTTAGGTGTGAGCAGCCTCTCACTAACCTTTGTATCTGCCGTGGTGACCGGCATAGTCCCTAGTCAACAGTGAGATACATAGGAGCTGATGGAAGAAAGGAAGAAACACAGTGTGGAAAGGAGGAAGGAAAGGAGGAGTTAAAGTTTTAAAATTTTGTGCCTTGTTTTTAATTGAATCAGTTCTATATCTTCTGGGATTCTTGATTTTAGTAGGCAAATAAATTGTTGCAGGTGTAAACACAGAGACTCTGGGACAAGACCAACTCATATTGAAAACACAAAATTTAGAATTTAAAGTTTTATCAGAACATAAATTAGAAAGGGAAGCAATGACAGAAGTGAGTCATAAAATTCAAATATATACAAGCTATAGATAGATAACTATATATTGCGGTGATTAGTCATAATACATCATTTAGTTTGCATTTGAAAAAGATTCCTTATAAAGAATATGTTTGGGTAGTTTTTATCTTGTAACATTTATTCTAGAGGTGGGAAATGATTATATATGTGAAAATATTGATAAGTACATAATTTGATGTCTATATTATATATATATCTATATAGATATATATTGCATACACATATTTGTCCAGACCATTTAGGAGGGAAAGGTGTTTTATGACTCTGAGAGTAAACATGCACTAAAAGGTTCACATACACGTGCATCAAAGCAAGTGGGACAGCCATTCACTTACATAGGGCCTCACGTAGGAAGAAGAGCAATTCTGGACCTTGAGGATATCTACTACTGACTTGTTAGGGAGGCTCAGTAGCTTTACTCATGGGATTTTGGGAGTGGGAAAGAGCCCCTCCTGTTCTTGACTTCACCATTATTCATTCATTAACATTCTAGTTTGCTGTATGAAATGCCTGCAGGAGTTGGAGCAGAGGCAATTGCCAGTTTTCAGGAAAGATGTACTTTTTTCATATTTTCATTCTTCCAAGATGACCATAAGGGTAATCAATCAAGATTTCACTTATACTTTCTTTTGTCTGGGATGCGCCTTAACTGTTTCCTTAACCTTTTGTTGTAGCTTCCTTATTTTTATGTTACTACTTTTTGTTGTTCTTGTCGTACAGGGTGTCACTAGGCAGCTCAGATTTGTAGTGATCCTCCTGTTTTCATCATCCCCAACACTGGGACTACACAATGCCATGTCCGGACTTAGTTGTTGGCTCAGCATGCCTGGGAGGGCCTGGTGCAGCACGCAGTACTGGAGATCGAACCCCAATCCCCGTGCTTTTGTAAACACTTTTACAAGAGACATTTGTAAAAGCTTTCAGTTTGTTGATATCAAACTAATACTTTCGTGTTTGCTCAGGAGCGCATCCCTTTAGGTCTTCTAGTAAGTTTACTGTCATTAATGTGTCTATTAGAGGCATCAAATCTTCTTCCATGTGGTTCACACACCATGTTAATATAACATTAAGCATTTGAGTGCTGTTTTTAAAACCTAAATCTATTTCACTAGTTACCCTGTCTCTCTCCTCCAAATTAAAGGCAAACTTTTTCAAATGATGAGCACTCTTGTCAGCCTCATAATGCAGCAGCTCTGCTAGCGCACCTCATTCGTTTCCTACTATTCCATAAAAACTTCTCTAACCAAAATAACCATTAGCTGTTCAATCACTAAGTGAAGCACACACCCTTCTACATCTAGCTAACAAAGCCAGTCACAACATTTCTGCTTTGTAACTTCTCCTCTGAATCCCATGTTTCTTCTATATTCCAGGGTCTTATTTTCAATTTTTGATGGCATATGTTCTTTGCTGCACATGCATTATTAGTGTTTTCAAGGGTACGCCTTTCAGTTGTTTGTGTTTCTCATTCTGTATATTCACCATCATAATATAATTATATATTGTGTAGTATGTTTGTGATACATATTTTCTAAAACTTGATAGCTTCAAAATTTAAATCTACTACTCAGATGGGATTTCTTGACTTCAATACTATACGGTTGATCATTCACTTTTGATTGTTCTGTGCACATGTCAAAATCATTGTGTGAAGAGCAAATTCTGTATATTTGTCTTCAAACCTACTTTTTCTCTTACTTCATTAATGATATAATCTCATCCAGAAAATTAAAATCAGAGTAAACATCATCCTCCTTCATTTTGTCACCACTTCCTGTTGAAAGCATCTCCTACATTTTATATGGTAAAGAGTTTCATAGTTTCTTACTTTTATATCTTACTGTTTTAGTTTATTTCTTCATTTCTTCTTCTGTTGTTTAATGCAATAATGTTGATTGCTGTCTCTTCCAACAGCTTCTTTTTCATGTGTAACTTTTTCCCCCAAGTCTTTACTACCACCTGGTGGGATATTAATTATAATTCAATTCATGATATTCTCATACTTACATTCTATCAATGGGTTTCCATTTTGTTTTGCTATTATAACACTGAATCCATATCTTTCTAGTTGTACCTGTCATGGTCTCCCACAGAGAAGTCTCCGCCTGTCTAGAACTTCACCTGCATGTTCATTTCAGACATGAACTACATGCAGTGTTATTGGGATGAATTTTCTCCTTACATATGTATGTTCTTTTCTTTTTATCTTTTCCGTCTCCATTTTTTATAAGATTTACAGGTTGACCCAGTTATTTCTATAACTTGGGCTGAATTATACACTTTCTTTTCTAGTTACAAGATCCATAAACTATGCCTCATTTTTGATATATTTTTAACATTGCATTCAAAGTATTATATTAGTACACTTATTAATATTAGAAATAAATTGTTAACTTTTATCTTTGTAATTTTCACACAGAGATTTCATCAATGTGTAGATCATTATTAAATGAGTAAAGGATATATCTAAGTACGTTTTGTAAATCCTCTGGAGAAATTATGTTGACATCTTTTTCTCTCTTTTGTTTTTGTTTTTTGCGGAACCAGAGATCAAATTCAGGACCTTGCACTTGCCAGACAGGCAGTTGTACCCCTGAGCTATCTCCCCGGCCCTGACATCTTCTTAAATGTTGTGGAAGAAGTCTATTTTATTTGTTAAGGAAAATTTGAAAATTTTCTAAAACTTCAAAAGACATGTAATTTCATGTAACTAATACATATTTTCATAGAAGGCATTTATTTTCCTTTGCTTTTCTCAATAATACAATTTTCTATGCCAACTTATTTAGATAAAATAGATCTTTGGTGACAGAGAACTTATTTAAGATTTCAAGAAAATCAGTCACTGGAAAGTTCTTGTGGCTTGGTAATTAAAATTGCCCTAGGGTCAGCCCACTTTATGAAATACCTTCAGCCTCACTTCTGTGATTGTAGAACACTCATTTGTTTCCTGTCATTTATTTGTAAGTGTCTAGTGTAAGAGAGAAAACTTTAAAAAATACAAAATGGCCAGTGTTTACATGTCAATAGCTCTAAGGAAATATTTTTATTTACAGTATTAGGTAAAATCTCACATTCTGTAGGTGAGAAAAATGAGGTTTCAGATAAGTTCACCATGCATCCTACAGCTATGAACAATGGCAGCATCACAAGGCAGTTGTATTCTTCAAGTGAGCCCTGACTTTCTTGGTACAGAAAAGGAAGGCAAGCGTTTTCTCGAAGTCGCCCTCTAATCTCTCTGTTCCTGCTTGATGAATACCACGTGTGCAACTTTCTACTTTCCTTTATGCTTGCTGCAAACCTTTAGCTTTTTCTTTAGCTCCTCCCACTAAGCATGTCAGAAGTAATATTTTCCCGTAAAAAGTAAAATTATTTATTCTCCAAATTCAAACTGATGAACCTTTTCATTTTTTGGACAGTCATACTCGGATCACTTTCATATTTCTTGAAAATCACTCTTAATTTTATTCTTCTCACCTTTTGTCTTGAGAAAATATTCACCGCTTATAATTTTCCAGGGCCTTTTCTCACTTTGAGTTTACTGAAAAAACATGTAAAAGTTTTTACATTTACTTTCAAGGATTTATTGAATATCTATTACATACAAGCTACAGGGAATGTGTCATGAAAACAGACAAAAAGTTGTCTTATAGGAATTAGGCAAAACACTGCACATTTATGAATACTTAAAGATAAGAAATGCTGTAAAAATAAATAGGACAAAATAACCACCAGGAATGTGAGGTAGAAAGAAGGTGGTTCCAATTTGAAATAAAGGGCTTAGTGTCTCTTTAAGGTTAAAGAAACAATGATTGAAGTGAAGAAAATAACTTTTGATAGCTTGTCATTTATTTTTCCAGTGCAAAGACCAGTAAATTCAATGGGCCTAGAGTGTTCCTGGAAGGTGGCTGTGAACTAGAGAGCCAGGAACCACTGCCAGTAGACTGGGAAAGGGGCGGCCCAGGTGCAGAGCGAAGAGGGAAGGAGTGGCTCATTACCATCGAGGGGTTTTACTTTTTATTCTAAGTAAGATGAAAGAACGTTGAAAAATTATAAACAGATTTTTTATGTAATATGACAAATAATTTAGAAATATTATGGATTTCATTTATTAGTTAGAAGAAGACAGAGACAGAGTTCTTTAGGAGGGTACTCAGAAACTCGGGTGAGAATTGTTGGTAGTTTTGGCAGATGTAGGAAGGGAGGAGAGGAAGAAAAAGAGAGAGAGAGAGACAGAAACAGAGACAGACAGAGACAGAGAGACAGAGAGATATTAGTCAGGTTCCAGGTGGCTTAAAAAATAAGCTTAATAAGATTTTCTGTGGATTAAGTGTGGAGTTTTAGAAAGAAATCAAAGATGGTGGTTCGTATTCTTTTGTTTGGTGAAATTCTGTTTCATTTCTAATGTTTTTAATTATAATTATTTTGTATTCTCATTTAAAAAGACAAGGTTATAGTTTTTATTATGTGTAATGGAAGGGGCATAGTTGGCTTGGAGATGGGAGAAGGTCAGTGGAACAGTATTGAAGAAAAAAGCCAAAAGTTTTGTTTGGGAATGTTACACTCAAAATATGTTCAAGCCAGGATGTCTAGTAGAAGCATATTAATGAGTGGAATTTAGGAGAAGATACAATTTGAGAGAGTTTGCCAGCATATAGAGTGTACTTGAAGTCATGGAATTGGATGGAGTCTTCAGAAGAGGGTGAGTAGGTAGACAGCACACCAAGACTCAGTGTTTCCATCAAATGCTTTAGAAACTAGAGAAAGAAACTAAGGAGGGAAGCCCCTTGCAAGGTGAAAAGTCTACCTGAGAATATGGTGCTCTGGAAGCCAATAGAAGAAAGGACATGCACGGTTAGTTTCATCTACAAGGTGAAGATGAAGGTCATTGGAAGGTTAACAGGAAGGTTATTAGTTGCCTTAACAAAGGAAGAGCTTCACAGAGTGAAGAAGAAAAAGCTTAGCTGAGATGATTTGAAAGAGGGTCCAAGGAGAACAAATACATATTTTTTTTCTTTTTTTTTCTTCTTGTTCCAGAACTTTTGTTTGTTTGTTTCTTTATTTATCTCTATAGCCGGCTCAGCCTGCCCTGAAGGCAGGGCTGGCATAGCATGTGGTGCCAGGGATCGAACTGCGATCCCTGCAGCCGCCAAGCTTTCTTAAGCAGGCGCTTTAGACCACTGAGCCATCCTGCAGGGCCCAAATACATGAAATTTATTATAGAAATTGTATTTTAAAATGAGTAGGAAAAATAGTGTACTAACAGGTGAGAGAAAGCCAATTTAATTCATCTGAATAGAATACATTGCCTCTATTTTGATTAAGTTAGTAAAAATTCTTTATTAGAGAAGAAAATAATGATGTTATGGAACACAGAAAATTCTTATAGTGGCTTTTGAGGAAATAGGAATGTACGGAAGGTGGGACAGGTGACATTTCTGTTGAATATCTATCTAGAAATGGATTGCTATGTCAGTTGGTACCCATATATTCAATTTTGTAAGATAACATTAATTTTTATCATTTTTGTGTCATTTGAATTTTCATTGGCTGTAAATGAAAGTTTTCATTCTCCTAGATTCTGTCCACATCTGTAATTGTCATTTAATTTTTAGACATCCTAATGAAGGCTGATTTTATTTTAGGTATCTCTTGTACTCAAAGAGTTTAAGCACCATTCATGTGGACTGTGGCTCTTTGGGTATGTTTTTCTGTAAAGTATCTTCTCTGTGATTTTGTCCATTTTCAAGTTAGGCTAGTTCTTTTATGATTTTTCCCCACATTTATATTCACGCTTTATTTGTCTCATATATTCACAAAAATATGACTGAGGAGTTTTAAATTCTTATAAATCTATCTCAAAAGCAAAACTGAAATTTTTTATAACAATTTAAAGGCAGCATACAAAAATAACATTTTAATAATCAAAGATGCACTTACAGACTGGACTTATTTGTGGTATAGAGTATTTGGTCATAAAGCTCACTTAAATTTTTTATGCTGATAAAATGGAGATATTTTAGGAGTCAAGCAGGTTCTACGGGAATTAAATCAATGAAACTAATTTCCTCATGTTGAAAAGACATTTAGTTCTGAAATAGATATTTTTCTAAAATCTGTCACTTGAAATCACCTCCCTTCTTGCTTTAATACCTGTTACTTTATGCAAAGAAATCTAAATATTTATTTTATTTAATTACTGAATTTTGGCAGATTACATGAAAATGTACGTAGAGAAAAATATTCTAATAAGATTAATATGTGAACATACGCCTGTATGTGAACACATACATTATGGAACATTATTTATGAGGAAAGAACATTTTAGTCTCCAGAAATTTTGTTTTCTCATAACTACCAGTTGAGAGAATCTGTCATTAAATGAAAGCTTAGTCTGATGTCCTAATGCTGGAAAGTTGAATTTCAAGCATACTCTTTTGGGCTGGTGCAGAAAATCCTGCCCGGTATAGCTAGTGCTTTGAAACAAGGTTTAGATTTCATGGTTCACATGTCTGGTGTAAGATCTTTTAGTTTCATGGGGGTTATACTGATTTGCCAATGTTACCCTCAATTCATATTCATTGCATCATTTGTTTTCCACAGCCTTTCATAGAAGTAGTCATTTCTTTTCTGTATTGTGAATTTCTTGTCAAATTGAGAGTTACTTTTGAATCATGCTTGAAATCTTCCCCCTGGTAACTATGTTTGATTTCTCTCTGCTTGGCCATAAAATCTTCCTGATTAACTAAGAGATCTCAGTGAATGATCATGAGACATGATATTTCTCTGACTGGCAATGGAAGCTCTGAGTACCCACTGGATCTCTCTGAGTGCCCATTAAATTACTCTAAGTGGTCACAAGATCTTCATCTGTAGCCTTGAGATCTCTTTGATTGACCATAGGCTCAAGATATGCAAAGAAAAAATTCACAGAATAGCATAAAAGTAAACAAATCTATAATCCCTCCAAAGATTTTTGCTAATTCTTCTATTCTTACATGTTATGACTGTGTACTTTTGTTCCCTGGAATTGGGCATGAAATCTCTTAAAGCTGTCTCAACTTTCTTTACACTGATACTCTTTTTTCTTCTGATTGGACTAGATTTCTCTCAGATTGAACATTCTTCTTCTTCTTGTGTTTTTCCTGGTTTTATAAAGGCTTCTGGCTTACAGGGCTTTGTCCAGATTTGGGTACAGAATGTTCTTCATATGGATTTTTATAATCTTTTCTTTTGCTGATATTTCTTTCATGATGTTCATGAATTTCTGATTACTTTCTTGAAGGTGGCAGTTTTACATATTCCTCAATCTTGTCTTTTTTTGACTCATACTTCTGTCTTCCATGTTTTTATGGATTAGGTCATCGTCAAACGCCATTCTCTATTTTCCATGATCCGCATCCAAGGATTCATAGAAATTGGCTTCCAGCGTAGTCAGTCACACTTGTGTGTGAAGAACATCTGTGGTATCACAGATGAATTATTTGTTAGGGAAGTCAAATATATAGACAAACCCACCTTTCTAATTTAGGTTACATCTGAAACTTGATTCTCTATCTGATGTGGACTTGGTCCCTTAGCTGGTTATATATGTCACAAACTTCTCATTTTCTAACATTTGCCTTTCAACTATTGATAACTTTTGAGGAACTGAGATCTTTGACTTTAATATGATTTTATCTTCCATTTTTTAAAGTAAATTTAGTATTGTTTACATACTATGAGAAAACTTTCATTAACTCTTATTAAAGTGGATTTTTAAAAAAATCTTCTAGAAGCTGCATTAATGATTGTTCACACTGAGACCTATAACTCTACTGAAATTTAGGATAGTGTATAGTAGGGTCAAAACTAATTTTCCATAAGGAAATTCATTATCTTAGCATTGCTTCCTAAAATACATTTCCCCTCCGTGTCTCTGAAGTATCATGTTAGTCATAACACACGACTAAATATGTTTTGTGATCTGTATTCTACTTTATTGGTCTGTACATTTCTTCATCAACACATACTATCACCATTATTATTATGTCATAGTTTTAGACTTCGGCACATTTAGCTATCCATTTTGAAAGGAACTTTTTATTTTATTTTATTAATTTTAATGAGAAAGAAATAGCAATGAGACAGTTTCAAAACAGGTTAATAAGACAGTCACAAAATTTAATACAGTGCATATTAATTAATTAATGTAGCACTTATTGAGAGTAGAAGACAAGGACATGATACCTGGTCTAAACACTATTAGTAACTGTATATTAATCATAACTACTTTTTTTCAGTACAAAAATGGCCCTTCATTTATATCCACCTTATGCAATATTTGCACTTGCCTGATTTATTCCACTTAAGAGCACATTATGGAGGCACATCTAGGAATATTTCAACGTTATTCTTATTTATGACATAGTAGTACTACAACACATGAAAATGCATAATTTTTTCCTGCTTGTGGTTCACAGTGCTTCTTCAACTTGTGCTTTAAAATGTTAATTAATTTTGGAAAATTCTGAATCAGTATATTTTCAAGTACTACTGCTACTTTTTTTGCTTTTCTTCTGAGAAACAAATTATATATGTGTTATATGCCATCTGTTTCTGCATTTTACCTTTCTTTTTCTTTTTTTTAATTTTTCTTGTTTCAGAACCTTTATTTGTTTATTCACTCATTTTTATGGCTGACTCAGCCCGCCCTGAGGGCTGGCGCAGCATGTGGTGCCGGGGATCGAACTGCAGTCCCTGAAACCGCTCAAGCTTTCCCAAGTAGGCGCTTTAGACCACTGAGCCATCCTGCCAGGCCCATACCTTTCTTCTCTATTTTTCATACATGTTTACCTGACCAATTTCGTCTAAAATAAGTTTTATACCTACTTCTTAGCTCAGTAATGCTTTGAAATCTGTTTAATCTGTTGTTACATTTATCTAAAGAACTCTCAGTTTTGAACATTATATTTTCAGACTTAAAATTTTCTTGTATTACTTTCAAAATTCTCAATCATCATTTATCTTCTTAAACATGTTCAGCATAGTTGTTTAATGTCTTATTCTTGATAATACTATTTAGGTTTACTATCTGTAGATTTTATTGTTTCTTTTTTTCTTTTATTCATATAATACTATCTCTTTTAATCATTTTTACTAAGTGGTTATAATTGTGTGTAAAATGTTTTAGAAGTTATTGAAGATGATATCTTTATTTCATGATACATATACTTTCTTCCAGAAGAGATATAGTATCAATGCAAATAATTTAATTTAATTTCAGGAATTAAAATAATACAAATGTTACCAATTTCTGAATTATTCCTACACTTACAGTGTAGTAATTGTTTATTACCTAAAACCAAATTACATATAATTTACTACAGCTCTTTCTTGATTGGACCTCCTCTCTGGTTTTTGACCTTTTAAGCAAGCAAGGACATGGAAAGTGGTCTTCAGCTCTCAGCTGCTCTCTTAACTCTTTTGGATTGGCACATTTCATTAGAGTATATGGCAGGCTCAGTCTCCTGAGTTTTCTTCACTTATATTCTGGATGACAATTCACTACTATCTTATTTCTGTTTTATCTTTAGAAGTATTTTATGTATATATTTTTAGCATGCATGATTTGTTCCTAATAGGAACATTATCTAATCTCTGTTCCCCTACTTCAAAGTACTGATTCAATTTTCCTGGGTAAAAAGCAAAATCAGTAGTTGTGTATGAGGATGTAAGACAAAATATGGGAACTTTGAGGAGCAATAGGAAAATGAAAAAGTGTCAACTATCAGAGTGTGTGAACAAATGGGCCAATTAACTGTCCTGTAGAACTACAGTACCACACTATGCTTTTCTGTGTAGTATTAAAAGACACTTGTGATTTATGATCATTAATTCAAAGTGGTATCAAGTAGTATTTGGGCTTTCTTCTTTTTATTTTCTTTTCTGGTATAGGTACAAAACATGAGATGATTGATATTGTCTGGTTGTATAGTATCATCAAACAAGCATAAGAAATAATAAGTAGTAAGAACACTGAGCATCTATACTGGGGAGTAATTAAAGTGATTCCCTATGAAATTTAATCCAGTTAAGGAGAGAAGAGAACATAATGGTATGAGAGAGTGAAAATTATGTGATCGAATGGGTTGAAATTCATAGTGGGATAAAAAGATTGTCGACATTAAAGTTCTAAAAGTAAATCAGAAAGGTGTAGAACTCAGTGATAGAGAACCGTTACTGAGTTAAGGAGAGAGAGAATTCCAAAACAATTAGAAAACTGAAGAACTGACTCCCTGCTTACTGAGAAGACCAACTAATGTCGGAGAGTTTTGTATGACAGTAAACCATAAGAAGGAAAAACCTAGAAGTTGCTAGGAAACAGAGCAACAGCAGTGGATGATGCAGTCTAACAAGTGTGTAAGCAAGGATCATGGAAGAGGTCAGACAGGGCAGTTGCCCACCACACAGTTTGATTTGTAAGGAGATTGGGAAAGAGGAAGGAAATGCTGTCTGTAGGCGAGAATCAGATTTCACTTACAGGTCAAAAGGCAATGATTCTTCAGAGAGAAGAGTGAGATTATTTTTTGATGAGCAATGGATTTCAACTGACACTGTGGAAGTTTGTCTACACTGAAAGTCTGTTAATTGGAAATTAGTAAAAATATGTATGAGAGCTTCAAGCATTATCTGACCTTTAGTAGGGGTTAAATATTATAGTTCCTGCACTCAAATGTCAGCTTCTCATTGCTTAGGTTGTGTCAGAAATATATAAAGAGAAAAGGAGAGTTTTGACAACCTTAACCTCTTGATAATAAGCTCTAATCAAGTTGCTCCTTCTCCACATGCTGTGTACCTTTCTACACAAAAGCTTAAATTAGAATGTTTTTGCAATACATAGCAGAAAACACAGCTAAAAATTTAACTTATTATTTATTAATGCAAATAATGAAAGGTGTTATGGAAAGGTGACTTTATGATTTTTTTAATGATGGGGTCAATGACATCATCAGTCATAATATTTTTACTTTTTGTACTCTACTCTGTTCAGCATTTTGTATTGTTTTCTTACACTAACCCTCTTAACTCCATAGAGGAGATGCAATTGTAGTCACCACACCTAGGCAAACTACAGAAATGAAAAACAAAGCTTTCTTCTATATGTGCCTTTTTAAAAGAGAACTTTTCACAGAAATTTTCCCCATTTCTCAGTGTTGAGGGTTTCTTCCCAGGTTCACACTTGTGATCACCTCAAACCAAAGTGAAGCCACCTGGTGTGGCTTCTGCATTTTCCTCTGCAGGACACAAACATATGCCATGCAAAATCAAACCTTTGTTAGCAAGGAAGGATAGAGAAAGACTAACATTTGGGTATCCAAAGATGTACTTTACTGTCCTCTCTTTCATCATGTTTATTACATTATTTGTCACAACTATACTATAGTTATCTATTGAACACAAATACACTGATATCTGTTATTCCTATGTGCAAATATATACTTTTAAAGTATATAAATATGCTCATAATATTATTTTTGCATTATTGAATATCAAATTATCACAAACTTTGCTTCTTAAAACAATGTGATTTATTATTTTGTAGTCAGGAATCATTAAAGTTGGGTCTTTGGGCCCAGGATGTTGTGTGGCTTCAGTGAGGCAGCTATACTGAAGTTCTCACCTAGAGTCTAAAGTTCTCTTCAGTTTGGCAACAGAACTCAGTTATTTGTGAAGATAATAATTGTCAGGAATTTGTGCTGCTATTAGGTAGGAACAACTCCCAGCTATGAAAGGACACTACAATTTTTTTTTGCCAAGTTTCTCTCTCGGGTAGTTCATGGTGGGATTGTGAATTGCCTTTTAGGGAAGCAAGAATGCTTCCTCTCCATAGCATTTTACAAGTGGCTCTCCATTACATTTGCTAGGTAACATTACTATCTTAGTTACTTTTCTGCATGTTGTGACAAAACACCCAACACACACAAGTTAACAGAGAAAAGCTATACAGAGGCTACAGTCCACAGATGGCTATCTCCAAGGCAGATTGGCATGGCAGACAACCACAGCAGTCCTACGGCCAGTAGGAAGCCCCAAGCTTCTCTTTGCTTTTCATCTCTGCCAGCAGATAAGCTTTTGGGTGTACTACCCACATCCAAGCTAGGCCTACCCATTATCCACACCCAGAGCTATCCTAAAACATTCAGCAAAATACTTTATTTGTCATGCATCCCTAACCCAAGTTCACATTCGACATACAGTCGCCTCTGAAATGTCCCAACTATGAACTCATGAGGATTTGGGGGTACATCTCAAATGCAAGCAGTGACTTATAAGAAACAATTGCCTTTTCATATGCACAAATTCCATATATAATTAAGCAATTTGAATTATACAAAATGTGTATACCAAGAAGTGGAAATCTTTGGAACCATTTTAGAATTCTCCTATGCATGTGTGCTTTTACAATTGTATGTGCAACTCCCATTTCTTTTCAATTTATATTTTTACTTTTAGTAGAGCAAAGCGATACATAATCAGAACATGAATTCTGAGTTTTCATCTCTTCCTAAGCTAGTGATAAGTGGTGCTGATGTGGTGATAATATCTATATCAGTTTTAAACTTACCTTTTGTTTTTTGTTCTTTTATTTTAGGGAAGGGTCTACATGATTTTCAGAGTCTCACTCCTAGATTGCATTCACAGCGATGTGCCTATTTACAGCCTCCCAAGAGCTGAGATTACAGGTGCATATCACCACATTCAGTTTTTTCTTTATTTTTAATTTTTTTTATTTTTCTTTTTGTGGGACCGGGGTTCAAACTCATGACCTTGCACTTGCCCAGCAGGCACTTGTGCCTCGGAGCTATCTCCTCAGCTCCCAACCACCACATTCAGTCTTAAAGTTACCTTTTAACAATTTAAAAATAACATATGAATTGATATGAAGTCAATAGTTACAATATTAGTCTTGAAATAAGTTTCTTTTTCTTTCTCATATGCTTTCAGAATATTTTTTGAATTCATTTTACAAAGGATCTGAAAATTTGCCCTCATTTATTCCTAAATTATTCGGTTTTCCTGCACATTTGGCAGCAAGAACACTAAAGATTAACTTTTAGTAAAGAAACTGCTCTTCTATAGAGACCCAAATTAATCCTTTCTCTAGAGGGTGGGTAGCAGCAATGAAATGCAGCACCCAGTCAGCAATTGATGCCACACAGTGAACTGTGGTAATGAGTTATAATGTGTCCTAGAGTGTATTGATTTCATTTGTAATGTACCATAATGTCAATGTCTAATAGGTTTATTGGAGTGTAACCCCATGATAAGTTAACAAATGTCTGTACTAGTTTACAAGCAGATTTAATCCTTTGAAAAGAGTCACTTTTTACTCTACATGCAAAACACATGTAACCAAATATGCTAATATGATAAGTGCTGTGAACCCATTTATTACAGCAGATTGACAGTAATGGCTAAGTGCTCAGTACTGGAAGGAGGCATAGTGAGGGCACAGTTCAGGGTGGGGGTGTTAATCACCCTCATGTCACTGTGACAAAATATCTGACATAAACAACTTAAAAGAAACGAAGATTTATTTTGGCTCAGGCATTCAGTCCCAGATGGCTGGTTCTATTTCTGGGGTGTGAAGTAAGCTAGAGCATCAGGGAGAAAGGGTGTGTCACAGGAAAGGCACTGTCTTCATGGTGGCTGGGAAACAGGAGAGGAACAGAGCCATAAAGAAGGGTCTGGAGACCTCACACTGACTTTTCTTAGAAAAGATTCACTTCCTGTTTCCCTCACTCTCCAAGAAAGTCGTCAAGAGATGCCCTCCTCAGTGCATTAGTCTACTGAATATATAGTCCACATGGTCCAGTCACCTCCCAAACTCATCTTCAGCTCAGCCTCCAACACCATGATTCTTCAGGGAGATATTTTGGATCCCAAATATAAGTGTAGAAATTCTCTGAGGAAGAAAACCTAGGAAAACACTTCTGGTAAAATAACAAACTCACTAATTCAATTTTTAAAAACATGTTAATGAGGGTCAGTGAGATAGTTCAGTGGACTGAGTTCAGCGACCTGTGTGTGATTCCCAGCACCACATGCAGGCCACTGAGATGGGGTACGGTGGCAAGCACCTGTAATGCCAGCACTGAGGAGGCTGAGACAGGAAGATCGCTATAAGTTCAAGCTGTGTGGTGAGTTACCAAATACATTAAATAAAGAAAAAATATGTTAATGAATGTAGTGAATGAGTATGCCATGAGGACCTTACTTAAAAAGTATGGAAATAAGACAAGTGATCACCAGTGGTAAAAATGTATCATTAAAAATTGTAATTAGAAAAAAAAATTTAAAAAATTGCAATTAGAAAATCAGATGATTATTCAAAGTCTAAGTGAATATTCAAGCTTTAAATAAAAACTGTCAAATATCTGTGTATGTATTTAATATTTTTAGCACACATTGGCCCACCACTTGGCTATAATTTTCCCTTCTTTGTCTGACCTACTTCATGGTAAATGTCAATGGTTATGAAAATGAGGGGACTGATTAGTATCAGTAGTGGTCACTGGACCACCTAGAACACATGCAGTGGTTTCAAGGGAAGAAACTGGGGACAGAACTAATAGTACCAAAGTACTGAAAGATGGAATCTGGTTCTGAGTAATGAGGATGTGGTTTCTGAAATCATCCTATCTGCTCTACCATAGCTGAGACAACTTTTATTCATGGAAAAAATAAGTATGAAAAGTACCTCATGCTTCTTTTAAATCTGGTGCTATTTTAAAATTGTAGGAGATCTGTAATACTTACTCTCTTATTTTAAGTGATTTCCACGAATATCTAATATATATAATTCATTTTACTTCTAATGTTTATATGGTTAAATTATCTGTGTTTTCACTACTTCCTGGAAGGAAAGTTATATTTTTGTCCTGATTTTAAGTTTTCTTTTAACTTATATTCAAAGTTTCTATACTTAAGGATCATCATTTTGATGAAAGAAACATACTAACATCTTTAAAAAAGCAGCTGGAAAACTAAATATTCAGTTTAGAAATTTGGCAAAGTTTTGCAATTTATCTCAGTTCGTACATCTTTAAAAATTCAAAGATCAACTATTTTTTAAATGCTGTACTATATTTTCTTGTGCAAACAAACATTAATGTAAGTTTCATTTCTGCATAATCCTTGCATTAAGTAAAAGAGATGTATTAATCCCTCTAGTGGAAAGGGTATCAAGGGAGATGTCCCTTACTGATCTTGCCTTGTGACAAATATGTTGTCATTTATATAATCTATTTCAAGCCTATTATTTTGAACCAAAACTTGTATTGGCCGCTTCTAGTTACAAGCACACAACCTGTGTACAAGACTGCTGAAAAGTGATAAACAGTTTTGGCCATCTATAAATGTTTCTGGCAGATTTGTGAGGCTGATCGTGAGACCTCTGATTCAGTCATTTGCATGTGTGTCTCTCCAGTATTTCCTTAATGGATATGATATCACTGGCATATGTATACCACCTCCTCACAAGGAACGTGAGTATTGTATTCCACACTCATACTAATAAAACTGATAAAAATAACAAAAGTGATAGATGCTTGCAATTTTGTGTTAATTACAGGAAGATAAAGCCTTTACACATCCTATTGGGATGACCAAAGAGGAAGAATGGGATAGTATTGGATCTTAGTATTTTTACTGGATATTTTTGTGTTAGTAGTTTGAATTGATTACAAGGAATAGTTGAGAAAAATGTGTCGTTGGCTATTGTCCTAGAAGTACAAATAGTACGAGAACATGAAGAAGTCACCCATTCAACTAAAGTAATCTGTAGGCACAGGAGAGAAAATAGAACATTTATTCTGTCTCATACTTTTCTTGGATCCGTCATAGAGGAACTAAATCTCATCAGGATCTAGAAACAACTAGATCTGTGCTTGTTCTTACTTATTTCTACTAGAATTTCTCTTATAAAACAAAGAAGCATTTATCAATTTATCATACATATTCCTCCCTCCAGTCACAACATTAAATAAAGGATCTTTAAAATATTTTAGGGATTCATGTCTGCCTATTTCAGTGTATTTTAAAATAGGAATATTTACTATAGTTAATTGTGTATGCATATGTGTGAGTGCAACCTAGTATTTTTTGTTATGTATTGAAAGAAACTTGGAAGGAGTAATTTTCTTTAAAAATACACTATGCTTTATCTTTACTCAGTTATATTACATGCAACAAAAACAGTAACATTTAAGAAGGACAATTTATTATTTGCTCTTCAAACAAAATATTTTGTTTAAATTTTGATTCAACATATTAAATTTTCATTTCTCCTAAGCTTATATCATACCTTCCATTTCCTTTTGAGAAAAGCATTGCAGAATGTAGTATGACCTTGGGATTGTGGTAGGTTTGTGTGTGTGTGTGTGTGTGTGTGTGTGTGTGTGTGTGTGTGTGTGTGTGTGAAGGGTCACACAGATTACATGTGTGAGTCAGGATACCCAAAACAATATGAATAAGAGTCAAATAACAAGTTAAACATTATAAACTGAAATAGCCAGGAGGTAGTTTTATTTTTATATTGAAACCCCATATAAGTAATTTTGAGACCCAGCAGTAGTTGAATTTTGATGCTGTACCAATCTTCTAGTAGCTCTTAATAGTGCAGAAACTCCACATATTTGTATTTACAGTTCCCTACTTTTGTGTTTTTTAAATGTTAATTATGGGCTGCAAAAGTGTTAGCAATGCTACGTCTAAGTCCAAAGGCTGATAAGGCAGTAAAATCCTAGCATCGGCCCAGTAAAATGAGAACATCTTAGGGAATTTTCATAAATCCTTTCCAGTTGCATTTTTCTTTTTGTGTTTGGGAAAAAAAAAATTTTTTTTCATTGTTTTTGGCACTTAACATGAGTGAATGACTGGGAATGAATTTCGGTGGATTGAGTCAGTTGTTGCCTGGTGTTATGGTTTATGTCTAGTTGTCCCCTCAAAGCCTCATGCAGTCATGGGGTGGGGACTTCTAGAGTATGAGACTTGACTCATGGTCCCTGGATTACATGTTTCAGTACTGATGGGATTATGGGTCTGAGTAATTCTGGAATTATCGGTGTAGCCTAAGCCAGGTAGGCTGAGGTGGAGAGCCTGAATGTAATATGAAGAGAGACAATGAGACAGACTCAGGCTGTTGCTCTGCTGCCCTGATTGGTTGGTTGCCTCTGTCAGCATTTTGTTGCTGTTCTGTTGCCATGAACTGCTGGCCTCTGTGTTGTGTCTCTCTGCCTTGGATCCAGCTGAGTATGGACTGAAACTTCCAGTAACTGTGAGCTAAATAAACCTTTCCTTCCTTCATTTTGAGTGTCAGGTATTTGTCCAAGCAACGAGTAAAAAGTAACTAAGACACCTAGATTCAAGACCAGGGCTTTCTGTGGTGAAACTGCATGAAGGAAGAAAGCTGGTCCCCATAGAGCATCAGGAAGTAAAGAGAGAAAAAGAAGGGATGAGCAGGGAACAGGTATAACCTCCTAGGTCATGCCCACAGGGACCTAACTATACCTTCTAGCAATATATTCAGCCAGTGAACTCATCAACAAATGCATCCGCCGATAAATATTGTTTTGCATGATCTTTGAAAATGCATGCTATTTTTATGTGAAGTTTAAATCTAAAGCACTATTCTACCCAGTTCCACAAAACTTATGTATACCTAATTATATAAAATATATTTAGTTCATTTCTGAAAGGCACCAAAGTTTTACTAATTCTAGCATTGTTGAAAAGTCCAGGTCAAACATTTACTCTGAGAATAAGTTAACTCCTAAGTTTGAGCCCATGAAAGAATCAAAAAAGACCACATAGAGAGAGAAAGGAGACTACTCAGCAACCAGGCCTGGTGTGTGAGTGAGACTGCCCTGGGCCTGTTGGAAACTCATTCAACCCAGTAACCAGGCCCAGCATATGAGTGAGACCACCCTGGGCCCACCAGAACCTCATCTGATCCAGAAACCAAGCCCAGAATGTAAGGTAGCCCACCCTGGGTCCACTGGAAGCTCATTTAACCCAGCAACCAGGCCCAGCATATGAGGTAAACTGTACTGGTCTCACCAGAAACTCATTCAACTCAGGAACCAGGCCTGACGCATGAGTGAGACTGCTCTGGACCTGCTGGAAACTCATTGAACCTAGCAACAAAGCCTATTATATGAGTGGAACTTCATCCATCAGATAGGGCCAATGTAGAAAACTGTGGCAGAACTCCCGGCAGAAAGACTAGAGACAAGACTAAGCTGATCCAGGAGCAGAACGTCCTGCTAGAGTGGCACAGCGAGTTCACATCCAAGGGATGCAGCAGGAAGAAGTGGAGAAAAGCAGCCAAACCCAAGCCACACCCACCTGGACAAGTTTGAACTTGGTAGAGCCAGATCTGGTGCTAAGGTAAGAACTCTACCAAAGCTCTACATCAAAGGTCAGGAGGCAGGGGTATACAAAATAACAAAGAGAAAGAACAAAATGTGCTCAGGCCCCAATCCACCCAGAACAGATGTAGGAGACAATAGCATAGAAGAAATTGAAAATCACACACACTGTGAAATCCCTAAAATAATAGCATCTGAAGTAAAGAAACAACTGCAGAAAGGTATAGAGGAAATCAGGTCAGAAATAGTTTCTGAAGTAAGTAACAAAAGAAATAATACCTATAATAAAAGAAGTACTAAGTGCTTCTAAAGAAGATACCAATAAGCCGGGCATGGTGGCGCACGCCTGTATTCCCAGCAGTCGGGAGGCTGAGGCAGGAGGATCAGTGTGAGTTCGAGACCAGCCTCGGCTACAAAAGTGAGCTCAAGGCCAGCCTGAACTGCATACTGAGACCCTGTCTCAAAAAGACAAAAAAAAAAAAAAAAAAAAAAAAAAAAAAAAAAAAAAAAAAAAAAAAAAAAAAAAAAAAAAAAAAAAGAAGATACCAATAAAAAAATAAAGGAGAATAGAAAAATGATGGAGTCCTTGAATGAGCAATATAGGAAAGTAATAGAATGTAAAAAGCAGATTCAAAGTGCTATACAGGAACTTAAAAAATCAATCACAACCTAGCAAAACCATATCAATGCAAGTGAAAACAGACTTTCAGACCTTAAAGACATCATTGCAACTAGTGAAGAGGTAAGAAAAGGTAAGTCAACATCGCAAAATGACACAAAATCGAACAACCTAAGACAAATAGATATTAATGAGAAAGATATAGTCTATACAAATGATATAAAAACAATATGGGCAGAAGTAATAGCAGAAAACTCCCGAAATATTGGGAAACAATTTTTTTTGTCTTTTTGAGACAAGGTCTTGTTATGCATTTCAGGCTGGCCTTGAGCTCACTTTTGTAGCCCAGGCTGGTCTCGAACTCTCACCGATCCTCATGCCTCAGCCTCCTGAGTGCTGGGATTACAGGCATGTGCCACCATGCCCAGCTCGGGAAACAATTTGACATTCAGGTAACTGAAGCTTCTGGAACTCCAAATAAAATCAACTCAGTCAAAACCACACCCAGACATACAATAATAATCAATATCCCAGATATTCAGTGCAGAAAGAGTATACTAAAAGCTGCTAGAGAAAAGAAACTGATCACATTTAAAGGAAAACCCATTAGAATAACAACATATTTCTTTTTACAATCATCAAGTCAATAATGTGGAGCAAAGCACACATTCCAGCCAAGACTAGTATGCCCTGCAAAACGCTCTTCTATGACAAAGAATAACTAAAGAATTTCATGATGACAAACCTAACCCTTCACAGTTTACTGAAAGATATTTTAGAGAGAGATCAAAATGACCACAACTCCATTAACAAGAATGGAAAGAACCCACCACATAGAGCAAACAATTAAACACTTGAGAAAAAGAGGAATACAAAAACAGTCTTTCAGCCATTCTTTTGTATACAGCAGCAGAATATGTCCATCAGCGTATTCTACAAATGAGTTTATCCTATACCCTATGGGTCATGATTCTATCTGGTTCTACAGGGTGGATATCAAGGAAATGGCAGTAGCTCAGTCCCATAAGTGACACCTGGCCAACAGTAAGCATCATGGACACTGTCCATGTCCATGATATGCTAGAACTTTGTGTGGCATCCTATACCCAAACTGTTAGAAGTTCTGGTCATATATTTGCCATTCTAGTATTTATGCTATGCTTTATTCTTAGTAGTTTTTTACTACCATGGAAACTTTTTCTTAGATATCTTTGTGTATATTAACCTATTCAAATACTACGTGAGTACTCTGAATTGATTACAGATTTATACATATGATACACAAAATTCTAGCCTCTAAGTTGGACTCATGATTTGATTTGAATTTTGGAATATTGTTTTAAAATATTTAACTCAATTTTAATTAATTAATATTTAATTAATTTTCTGAATATTATTTAATTATACTTTTTGGTTTATGGTTCATACTATATCTCTGACTTACAGTCTACTTATACGATATGTTATGATATTTTCTCCTACTATTAGAAACTTTATTTATTTATTTTTGCAGAACCAGGGATTGAACTCAGGTCCTTGCTCTTGCCAGGCAAGTGCTTATTCTACTGAGCTATCTCCCCAGCCCCTGTATTAGGAACTTTAAGGAGAAAAAAAGTATACACACACACACACACACACACACACACACGAGTTAAGATAGATATACAGATACTTTGTCTTAGTTCTTTGAGAATAAATGTTGATACTAATATTGTTTAGACAAGATATGAGGTCTGCATTTTTTCCTCCGAATAATTACTATGAAAACAACAATATGCATGGTACTAATTATTGTAATCATCCTACTAACTTGTTTTGAAACTGTTTCATTGCTACTTTAACTTTTTTCTCATTAAAATGAATATAAAAAGGAAATAAAATAAATAAAGGAAAGAAATTACGAAATATGATAGAGGAAAAACCACACACTCATTTAAGGAAGATGGTTAAGGTAATGGTCCTAAGAATTTTCATCAGGCTTTTGAAAATAGTATTTGTAGTTTATGGGTAGAATTCTCACTGTGACTAACTATATGCTGATATCTGTAACCTAAACAACTACATGGTGGACAGCAATGTGTAATATTAAAACCATGATTAAAATACCTGTCATTTTGGTCTTCTAAATGTGTACTTCTTCTAATGTTATGTCAATAATTGCTGTACTCTCTTTAAGGTAAAGGTATGTAAATTTAAAAAGGTAATAAAAGTACATGAGAGACAAGAAAAAGAAAACACAGCAGGATTGCATTGCTACAATGTTGTATATGTTTTAATTTCTAAATATATGTGCAAAAATGTGTAATTGTTTTTTTAACATTCAATAGGCATTTAAATTTTAGAACATCCATGGTTGTTGGAAAATAGCAGTTTCATTTTTATGTTTAGGGTATGTAATATTAAGAGAGATTGTGATGTTAAGCTTAACTGCCTCTGTTATAGGATAATAATATCAGTGGACTTCTCTTCTGGATATCTAACAACTAAAACCCCAAAGCCAAAAATTAGAGAAATAAAGGTGCTAAAAAGATAGCCAATATTTGGGCCCTAACCCTTCAAGGCCAATGAGAACTCAGGACATGAGAGCATCTCTGTTGTGACATCTGCAACTAAGTGGTGTTCCAAATTTTCTGATCAGGAAGATTATGAGCTACAATGTAAAGTGGTCAATAATGCATAGTGTGCCTAAGAAGAGTCGCCTAGAAAGAAAAAATTCTCTCAGGCTTTCACAGAGAGTAAATTGGCAAAGCTATGGCCGTGACTATTCCAGATGGATGACACTGACAAAAGATCTACAAGGTGCCATACATGGTTTCAGGGTAAATCCTGAGCAGATTTGACTGTCCTTATTGGACAGCAAAAGTTACAGTTTTAGTTATATAGGTCTTGCTTTATCTTGGTTTTAACCATCCAGCAGAATAGTGTAAACATGAGGTATGAAAAATAAAGCTCTATTAATAGGCTGAGTTATAAAAAGCTCAAGTCAACAATTTCAGAAAATTGCTACCTGTGCTGATAACTCACTGCTATTATGGACTATTGAACTATATTGGGTGAGTTTGCTGAATTCAAGTACCTACAATATTTGGGCTGGAATCAAGTATGAAAAGTTACTTTAAAGACTTCTCCAAATATAGCTTCTCTAAAAGCAGTGGAACACCCATTTCTGACAAAACAAAACAAAACAAAAACAGGGTATATAAATAAAGGAATATTTTGAAATGAAATATATATATGCATATAGAAGATAGGCTAGATATATGGCCACTTTCTTTTAGTTCAATGAGAAGAAAGTTTGTACAAATATTGCTTAGACAAGTTATCATGTCTATAGTATATCTGCTGAATAACTGCTCTGAAGACAATATGTAATATATTGATTTTTATATCTGTCATACTAAAGAGTTTTCAAACTGTTTCATTGCTATTTTATCTTTTTCTCATTAAAATGACTAACAATTAAAAAAATTAAAAAGAGAAATTAAATATTTTCAGCATGTGATGGCATAAGTAAACATTTCTATTGCAAAGATATACTCATAGGAGAAAAAAGAACCAAAGCAAGACTGAAACAAAACAGGGTTAAGTATTAAATTTTATAGTTCCACATAGAGTACCTGTAACAAGTTGTAGCAAATGTGAACTTGAAAGACTTGAGTGTTCCTATAGTGTTCCTGGTTGCAGCCTTCAACTCCTCTCACTGGTGTAGATTTGCTCAATTTCTTAGCAGATAATAGATTTTCAGACCATTTTCAGCTTCATTTTTGCTTTCACTCTTACAGCTTCACTGCCTACTATCTCAGGACTACACTGCTTGGCCTTCCAGGTCTTTATCTGAAATCTGAGTGAAAGCCTCCATGACCTTGTAACTCTTCCATTCTGATTGCCTATTAAACCACCGCTGTGTGGCTGACACTGTTCTGTTGCCATATTGAGTAGTAGTCAGACCTCGTATCATGTATGAAGAGGCAGTAATGGCTGGGGCTGATTTCTGGGGAACGAATTACCTGAATGATCCTTCTTGAGGACCAAGGGTTCTTTTCTCAAGAGAAAACTGTTATAGTTTGTGTCTAGATGTCCATGAGCCTCATGTGGTCATAGGGCTCTTTTGCAAGTGACTGAATCTAGAGTATGTGATTAATTCATGGTGCAATGCTGGGATTAATGGTGAGTGAACCCTGGATTGTTCCACTGCTTGGATTGACACCATTGTAGTCTCTGTAGACTAGGCACCCTATAAGGGCCCAAACAGGCTCATTCTCCTGTTTTTTTGTGTTGCCTTTTCCACTTTCTGCTGCCACGAACTGTTTCTCCTATCAAATACCCCTCTGCCACGCCATCTTGCCTTGGAGCCAGTCATTTGTGGGCTGAAAACCTCTACAAACTGGGAGATAAATACACCTTTCTTTTTTGACTTTGATTTTGTCTCAGCAATGATAAATGTAACCAAGACAGAAGCTTTTAAATTTTGCAATCTCGTTCCTGTGAAAGTTAGGATATTTCAGATTCCCGAGATGACTCAAGTTATCTTTGAATCTATTTATTTATTTAATTTTGTCTTTTTGAGATGAGGTCTCATTATGCAGTTCATGCTAGCCTTGATTTCACTTTTGTAGCCCAGGCTGGTCTCAAGCTCACACGGATCCTCTTGTCTCAGACTCCTAAGTATTGGGATTGCAGGAATGCACTACCATGCCCAGCATCACTGACTCCTTTTAATGCTGTTTTTTTTTAGCATACTAGCTCTTTCTGGCTTCATCTGGGTATACACTGTCTTTCCGATGAGAATGCACACTTTCACATTGGAGTTTCACTCTTGATTTTCAGGGTAGATTTGGCTAAATGTATCCAGTAGTACTCAAGCCACAACCTGAGCTTTGAATTGTCATCCACCAGATTAATTCGTCTAACATCCTTAATTTCAGCAGCCAACTAAAATCTCAGGACATGGAAAAAGACAAAAGATTCTACCACATTGATGCAGAAATGACCTCTTGTTAATTGCTGATAGAATCTGGTCCCACGTGAGGCTCTCTGTGCCTAGCCTACACTAACCATATTCTTATCAATAGTTTGGAGCCTTCAACTCCGACCAGAATCTTTTATCAGTCTTGGCTTACTATTTACTGCATTCTAAGTCATCTCTAGCTAGCATCTTTAAATCTTTTCAAGTACTTTATGAAAATCTGTTCCAAAAGTTTCTGAATGAAGTGTCCAGGAATAGTCACAGTAACAAACTTATTTCTCCTACCAGTTTCTGTTTTGGTCACTTTTTTGTCACTGGGACAAAATATCTGGCAATCCCAAATTAAAGGAGCCTAGGTTTATTGTTGCCATGGAGAATGGGCATAGTTCAGGAAAAGTGCTCAACTGATGGTAGCCAGGAAGTAGAGTGAAGTCAGATCCTGGGGGCAGAAATTCATCCTTGTAGGTAACTTCTCCAGGGACCATCTCTTACTCAGAGCCACATACAACAGCACATTCAGCTCCTAAATTCATGAGTCAAGAATTACACAGATTAGCATAGGTTCTCATGACCCAATCATCTTCCAAATACATGACATTTGGGGGATATTTTAGGTCTAAATCATATATGATTTTATTCTTAATATATGGACAAATAGGAAATGAATTTATTCTCTAAAGTATTGTATCAACTAGATCTAAGAGATTAGCAACTCAAAATGTAAGTAGTGGTTTGATAGGAGAGGTTATTAAGAAGCTACATATAGTTTGGAGCAGCATTTTTTTCAAATTTTAATTGTGAAAAATATGTTCTGTGCTTAATAATCAAATTTATCAGTTCAAAATGAAATTATGTACTTATACCTCACTATTCTAGTGAATTTACCAGGGGAGAAGATTCGCTATCTCCTTTGGGGTCCTTGAAATGTTTTCCTCCTCTCTCTTTATTCTTTTTATTACAATATAGACTTGTGGTGAAAAAAGAAAGCATAAATAGTTCAGTTAATTTAGGCCTGGTAACAGACCTAAATTAGCTGTATCTAACTCAAATAAAAAAAGATAAACACAGTCAGTTTTCTTCAGAAAGTATGGTCAACAAGTGAGTAACTTAATGAGAAAATCAGATTAACTTTTAAAGTTTTGATGGAGTGATTGGTAGACAAAGCACAACAACTAAGAACAGCAAAATATTGATTGGATGGCTATATACTAAATAACCAAACTTGGAAACTGCATGGGTTGGAGACAACAGGAGGGTGTATCTGTAAATTGTAAGCATGTGGCACATTTGAACAAAATGAAAATTCCTATGCATTCATAAATTCTTCTGTTTTACCTTCAAAGAATTTCTATACTAAATAGCTACAAAAAGGTAAAAGAATTGTTATTTGAACATTTTTTTTATTTCCTTGAAAGTTTCATTTTGAGGGATACTCTATATGTATTTTTCATTATATTATGATCAAAAATAAACTATTTCCAATAGTTAAAAGTTAATTTAAAGAAAAGATAGAAGATATACAAGTTAGGAAAAGGAATGTCTTGAATTAAGATATGGGCAATTTTAATCAAGGCACGTTATATTCAGTAAACTCCATAAGATCAGTGAAGGGAAAAATGTATTAAGGTTAATCATTTTGAAGAAATGTAACTAGTAGATAATGTGCCCTGATTTTTTTCACTGTGACAGGTGCAATAAGCACAATCACTATTCATCTATATTTCACTGGGCATAAATGCAAATTTTCCATTTTCACAGAAGAGAGAATTTTATTACATTATATTGATTTAGAAATAATTCATTAACCTCTGCTCTTTCTTTTTCTTTACATATCAATCTGTCTCGATTCAAAGTTCTATCTTCATTTTTCAACTGGTTACTGTGAAATGTCTTATATTGTCGGCTATTAAAAGACTTTCTTTTGCACATTCAGCTTTCCCATTCTTGGCATAAAACCAGTACTTGTTTTCTTTATATTTTTGGGGGGATACTGTTTCGATGTTGAGAAATGCTTATGGTATTTCCTGAACTTGAGCAATGTTGTATTTGAGCAATGCAAAATGGTGAGCTAGTTTTGGGAATTGAACTATGCTTATATGCTGGCATTTTCTTTTTTGCCAGACCAGGTTAGTATAAATGTTAAGGCAGGTGGTGGGCTTGAGTCTGTTTCATTAGAACAGTGGCTTGCTCGTGAATTAGATGTGGGAAAGTGGTTATTATTATCCAGTGCCACTCCTAACAACATTAGATATTTGACAGCGTCTGGAGCCTTCCATTTTTGCATTGAGTAAGCAGGTGAGAATTTGTTACTGGTGAAAGATATTGAGGTGCAGGATGCTTCTTTAAAGCTTAATATCCTCAAACATTTCCACACAATAGAGAGTTGTATGGCCCAAAATTTTCAAAGGGAGTGAAATTGAGGAGACTAACATTAGATGGTTCACCTTGAAATGAAGGTACATTACTTCTCAAAAGTCTATACTTGGATATAAAATAGTTCCTCTAATGCTCATCTTTCCTTCTGTAAGAGTCCAATACTGAATACTAAATTGATAAGTGGAGATTTGTGTGGAGAGATACTTTACTGAAATTCTATTGTAATAGTAAAGGAACAAAACAATCTAAATGTCTAGCGATAAAAGATTCATAGGGTTAAGTATGGCTATTTCATATGTGTAAATGGAGTATTATGTAGCATAAAAACATATTTTACATGGATGTTGGAGTCATATAGAAAGAAAAAAGTATTTTGGGATGTTACATACATATATAGAGAGATATATTAAAATATATCTGTTGTTTATGCTTAGAGAAAACAACTGAAAATGTGTGGTTTATCTCTAACTGTTCTGGAGTGAATATGTCTTTTTATTTATAAAATGGGAATGGCTTATTTAAACAGTGTGCATGTCCAAATTTTCTGTGAGATCGAAGTCAGGAATAGAGGACTGAGAATAAAACTTATGGACCCAAAGCGCACGATGCACAATTTTTACTACACAGTTGTGGGTGATGATGAATCTCAAATGCTCTCATTTGTATATGTTGTGTTCTCTTTCGAGGTTGGTTTGAAAATTAAATGGTGTTGTTTGGTGAGACTCAGCTCTCTCTACCTGTCCTTCATATTTAATTCATTGTTGTGAAGCTTTTTGAAGGTGCTTCCTTTTTATATTCTCTCTACAGTGCCTAAAAGGGCTCTAAGATTTGAGCAATGAGAAACATGGTTGGTGATCTGTGGTTGCACTGAAAAACTTGAGTCAAAACCACATTCCTGTCTCCACCACTCTGCTAACTTCCATTTCCAACTCAGTTCAATTAGTCTTAGCTTCATTTGTAGTGATCATTGAAGTAATTATTTAATTAATACAAATATGAATAAAAGATGATCTTTCTTTATCAAAATCTCACACTCTGGAAGAAAGATGTAATAAACTCTAATACACAAATCTGAAAAGAGGTACAAGCCATGAAGTGAAGTTGACAGGCCAGTGAGCAATGACAACATTTTGTAAAAATGAAGACTGTAGCTGGTGTACCCTTCAGGATTGGGAGTAGTAAATGGAGGGAAAGAAGATCATTCCAGGAATCTTTTCCTATTGTTCAGTCACTGGTGGCTTAGAATTGAAGTTTCTTCACCAGTACTAAAACCTCTGGCATGGATGGCATACAGTGGAATGAATAAGGAAAATGTGAAGTAGCCTGAAAGACATGATCTGGAGAAAATTTGGTGACATCAAGTTAAAGAAGCCAAGTTTTATTTGGTGTGCAACAGAAAGTATTAATGGAAATATGCATAAAATGAACAGGTTATTGAGGATGAGTAGGCAAATGTAAAGCCTATTTCATATGACCAACAGGAAGATGAGCTGCTACTACCTATGCTCCTTGAACTAATGTACATGTGGAATGAGTACTTTTGTAACTAATTACAACTGAGGATTTTGGTTCCAAATTATTGACCACAAGGACAATATTTTATGCCCTAGTCATAATAAATATTGATTGAAGATGCAACAATGATTGATTTCTGAATAAATTTATTATTTCTATCTCTAAAATGATCAGATAGAATTAATCTGTGGAATTCATCTATTACACAGTTGAGAAATAAATTATCAGACTTAAATTATTCATTTCAAATTTGCAGAAGGAAGAAATATGACTTTTGAGACACACTTTTGAGTATATATTTCCTGGGGCCAATCTGTAGGATTTACTTTGGAGGAGATTACACGCTAAGCTTTTAACATCCTGAGTAAATTCACTTTCAGAGAGGGGAAAATCCTACTTTAATCGTAGAAAAAATTAGTCTGTACCCATTCTGACTTCTCTGTGTATGTTATTACTTTTAAAGAATAATCTGAGGAAGCAAATAAGAGGAGCTTGCATATCTAGACAAAAAAATATTCTAGACCAGAGGACTGGCCACATTATTTTTAGATGATTTTGTGGAATACGTTGACCTATTACTAAAACACATATTTTAATAATTATACTTCTTTTTAAGCAGGAGTTTGCAGTCCATTTCCAAGTCTTAGGTGATTTAAATTACATGATTTCTCTGTGCATTTCAAATAAGGTTTTTAATATTTTAGTTTTAAGTAATAAAATGCCATTCAAGTGTGTAACTTATTACTAAGCCCATTAATATTTATAGCGAAAAATGATTTTCCTAAATGGTGGAGAAAAACCACTGAAGATCATTTCTTGTTCAGGAAAAAAAAGCAACAACAATTAAAAAGACTGCAACTGAACTGTATTGAACAAATTCTTTTCTTAGATAAATAGGGTAAACCTTGGAATTTTTAAGTTTAACTGCAATGTTATGTATTTGGAGATGTTTATAGAGTTGTGTAACACTCTGACGTTCACAACTTACTTTGGAAAGGGACAATTTAATTTAATGAACATACCTTTTTATCTATTTAAGTAAGTGTTTGTGATACTCACCAATCACAGCCACTAATTTATTCATTCAATAAATTTTTTCAAGCCCTATCAAGAAGCACTATTCTAGACAATGAAAATCCAATAATGGGAAGTTAAACCACCAATTTAAATGTTCTTATGTAGCTATATTTCAATTAAAATCAGGAAGAATTTGTTTTAACTTTTGTTAATGTAGTAAAAGTACAACATATCATTATGGACATAATTAATTCTCAAATTTTATAAATTTCTGTTAAGTTTCTATCAGACCTTTTTTGTACCATGGAGATGTTGTAAGAAAAAAAAACATGAGAATTAGTACTTTGAAAAAGTGAGTATCATTCCCATTCTGGGGTTTTATCTCCCACTTGAATTTTAAGAGTAGCCAATCTAGTCCTACCCATGTTTTCATTGGCTAACACTCCAAATTTAGCATGGAATCAGAATGAAACCACTGTCAGAGTCAGCACCATGAATATTGTTCAATTATTTTCTATGAGCTCCAGACTGAGTCCTAAAATCTGGCAGCAGTGCATATCAATCAGTGGAGAAGAACCATTCCAAGTAAGCTATTAGTTCTTGTCCTAAAAGCTGACAAGAAGGCCAATGAAGTGAAGGTGTAAAGGCAGCTCTGCAGTATAACAAGGTCCCTCCATAGTCCTCCTGCCTGCTGATGTAAACCTTGTAATAAACCAGCAGGAGAAGCCTATGGAAGGCTTTTCTTCAGGTGTGTGTGTTGGGGTGGTGTTGGCAAGTCTATTAGCAGAACTGGCAGAGCTGACAGGTAGGGAAAAGATTTGGATGTAGAGATGAAGAGAATAAGGGTTCACACTGCCTTGCATCTTGATGTATCATTAGAAGGCAGTAATTACTAACTCATTTTCTTCTTCCAAATGTACGAAGAATACTTTTTTGGTAAACTGTAACCTAAAACTAGAAAACAAGAGAATTTGTGAATCTTGTTGCAGTCTTGTTAAATTGACACAGTACAAAGTGACCACTGTTAGAACTTATGTGTAGTTGTCCCCCCAAAGCCTCATGTAGTCATTGGGCAGGGACTTCTACAGATTGAGACTTGACTCATGAGTCACTGGGATTATGTGCTTTAGTACTGATGGGATTATCGGTCTGAGTAGGGCTGGGAATATGGATGTGGTCTCGGGTGGATATCCTAAGGCAGAGAGCCTGATAGGAATATAAAGAGAGACAGAGAGACAGCATGGAGCTGCTGCTCTGCTGCCGTGTTTGGTTGACTGCCTCTGTCACCATTTTGCTGCTTTTCCACCACCGTGAACTGGATGCTCTCTGTCCTGCTCCACTCAGCATTGGGCCAGCCGAATATGGACTGAAACTGTGAGCTAGTGAACCTTTCCTTCCTTCATTTTGAGTGTTGGGTATTTGTCCTAGCAATGAGTAAAAAGTAACTAAGACAACCACACAATCTACCAGGCTTATCTCTTTTTATTTCCCAGTAACAGATGACTATTTTCTTCTTTCAAACTGATTTTCTTTGTTTATTTGTTGTTATCAGATGCTTCCTCCTCTGGGCTTTGTTAATATCATCCAGTATATCTACAATACTTCAATGCAGTTGAACCTCAGTTTATAGAGGCTTTGGCTTTCTTCCTGGCAATTTGGAAAACACTTAGGCATCTAATCTGTATTTGAAATTTTCTTTCCCAGGAATCTGAAAGAGCTGCCAAATTTTGTGTAAGAGATGATTAACATTATAAAAAATGAATTTGTGCAAAAAGTTCATTGATATTACTGAGTTAACTGTGAAGTTCATTAATCTAGATTAGAATGGTTGTGATTAAATTCTGGGAGGAGCAGAGCTGCACAGATTATGGAAGATTTCATTATAGGAGTAAACTAAACATGGCAGCATAAAGCATGAGCTTCATGGAGTGTTCAATTGTCTTGTTTTTATGTGAAAAAATAACAGACACCTGTAAGTTAAGAAAGTACACATTTATTTGGCTCATGATTTCAGAGTTAGTTGGTTCCAAGGCAGAAATGTCATGGCAGAATGGCTTAGTGAGAGAAAACTCTTGACCTTATTGCTCATGAGAAGTAGAGCAGAGCAATAATATTAGAGAGGAAGTGGCTGGAGGCCAGATGCGGATTCAAGGCTATGCCACCCAACAGCCCCATAAATTCACCTTCTTGATGCCCTAGGTGATTCCAAAACCCATGGCAGTAGCAGCTAAGGTTAACCATTACACTGAGTAAATGCACAGTACGTCTAAATGGTGTGGTCCCAGACTCACAGGGTGAGAAGCAAAAGAGAAGTTCACTAACCTGCAAGGAAAAAGAAAAAGATGAGAAAGTAGGTTTACCTCAGAGCCTGAGGGGTTGTGAGAAAAGGTGAATTATATCTTAATTAAGCTGTTTTTTACAAAGTTAAAAAGAGCACATTTCAGTTTTCAATATGTCCTCCTAGTGATCTCTGTGAAAGCAATTAAATAAATAAATAAATAAATGAACAAATAAATAAAGTGCCAGATTTTTTTTTATATTGTTTGGGTCATACCAGGCTCTGTTGTAAGTTCCTTTCATATGTTGAGTAGTAATTGTTCCATCCTCCAGAGAGTTCATTACTATCTCTATTTTACAAAGAGAGAAATGGTATGAAAAGAATTCTATTTTTTGGCCACACTCACTTAGCTAGTAAGACATTTGGTAGAATTCGGTCTGACTTCAGAATCTATGCTTTTTGCCACTACATTGTACTGTCTCTCTATTTAATAGAAATTTAATTTATGGACTTAGTAAAATGAATTTTGTATCTTTTTAGACTATCAGTGAATATTGAGAATTTTAGACATTCTAAAATATCAGTTCACCAACCTGGAGATAAGAAGAGAATTCCTTCTATCATTCTACTCTCATACTCTTCGTTTTTGTATCTTACGTCTACTTTCTCTTGTTATGTCTATGACTAGATGCTCCCCAAAGCCTCATGCCCTTTTAGAGGAGGCTCTTATGAAGGTAGATGAATCTGGCGTTTGTAAATGCTTCCTGGTTCAGTGCTGCATTAAGGATGTTGGGGTTAAGGGTGGGGATTGCTTGATCAGTCCTCTAATTGGATTGGCACTGCCCTGATCTCAGTAGTCCAGATAAATTAATAGGCAGAGGCTTCTGTTTCTTATTTGCTCTTGTTTTGGTATCTTCTGCAGTGCCATGTGCCACCCTTCCTTAGAGCCTGATGATTTTAGGTCAGAATCTCTGCCAAATTAAAGTTACAGAAACCTTTTCTCCTAAACCCTTGGGCAGCAGGAATTTTCTCTCAGCAAAGAGGGAAAAGCAACTAAAGATACTTGTCAGTTCATCAAGCTAGAGCAGTAAAGTGTGCTTCACAGACCAGGAGTATCAGTATGAGGAGGTCACCTGTGGAAAATGCAAAGCCTGAGGCTTTCTGTTCCTTACTCCTTTACTCCAGTGAGATGAATAGGTGCCTCAAAGGTGGAAAAACCCTGCTTTAGATTGTCTGTCAGTAGGAAAAACATCCTCACAGGCAAGGGCCCAAACATCCACTCAACATTTTCACAGGTCATTTCCATCTCTTACACAGCTCACTGTGCTAGCAGCCTCCCAGACTTCACATTGTATCATCTAGAGAACATAAAACATTAGGTTCTTGAAGACACTCAGTAGTTATTAAATCAGTACTTCCTGGGAAACAGAATTAAAGCATTTCAAAGAATCTTGAGTTTACCTGAACTAATGTTAGAGTCTGGCCCTTGTTCTAGACTCTAACACTTCTTAATCCTCTTCCTAGAACTTGGAGGAGTTTTGTGCTAAAATCCAACTCTTTCATCCACACAGTTACCCTGTATTTTGTTGTATTAAAAACTTAGATTTTTAAATACAGTGCACTCTATGTTTTTATGAACAAATGAATAACAGATATGCTATAAGCATACAGTATTATTGAGTACTAATTCATCTTCTTATTGTTGATCATGGCCTTGCTATGTTTATATTTTCTTCATTGTAGAATCTCCATGGTCACATTTTTACAGTTCATTGTAGAAGAGAGGACTAAGAATTGATTTATAGTATCATGTTGGCTCATTTTTATGACAAATATTTCTAATATTTATAATATGTATTACTAGAAAATACATAAAGACAAATTATCCTTTTAAATATATTTCATACCTAGTATCTTATCAGAAGCTATCCTATTCATGTAATTTATTTTGTTATAAAAGTAGCATTGACTTACTATTTTCCAAAGGCCTATTTGTTCTTAGAAATGCTAAGAATAATCTAATTGTTTAAGGTAATGAAAAATATAATTTTAGAATTTTTAAAGGAGGATCACTTTAGAATGACAAACAAATAGGACTATACTTTGACTTTCTTTGCTTTGATATATTTTTAAAACATGGCCTTTTTATAGAATTAAAGGCATTAGAATCTCCGAAGGGTGACTCATAGGAACTACATTTTTCAGTTTTCACTTCTAATTCCTAAATTTAGATTGACCCTATGGAAACCAAAAATTGAGTCTTCTGTGTATAATCAGGAGTCAGACTCCTGATTATTTAATTTATAATTTCTCCAGCTTTTTAGCATAACAGAGTTAGCTAAAACAACTTGGGAAGGAGGACATTTGACCATAAGATGACACAAACAAAAACCAATGAAAATCATTCTTTCCACATATGATCCATCTTCTTTGTTCATATAAAGACAGCTTGCTCCTGCTGGAATCAGATGAAATTCCCACTAAACTGGATAGATTTTATTTATCTTAGGGCTCACCTTAATTAGCCTTAGCTAACCCAATTGTAAAACAAAGTTGTCAGTTTTTGAAAACATAATCAAATATATAATTATAGGAAAATATGTAAGCATAATGTATCCTCATTAAGGATAATAGGAGAAAATACTTCTTAGCCTTAGCAACAAATATATCTAATGATTGGCCTGAAGGTATGGACCATTATTGTGCTGAAACTTTATTACAGAGCTCCAGTGGCACAATCAGTTAGCTTGTGGTACTTACACTGAAAATTTCTTATAGCGCAAAAGGACAAAATGTGTGGCTGCAAATTTAGTGACTAAGTTTAGTAGGAGGGCTTGTGCAAGGATGACACCGAAATGTAGAAACAAGCTTAGATATTGCATGTACTCTTTACATGAGAAACTCAACCTAGAAAGAGAAGAATAACAGATATATAAAAGGAAGTAGGGAGATAGTGGGAAAGGCTGGATGTGGAGCAAGAGGGGAAGGAGAGAGAAAGAAAGAATTAGAAATAAGTGTAAAATGTTTGTAAATGGGAAGGCATCAAAGAACAGAGCAGTAGGGGAGGGGCAGAGATGAAGCAAAAATTAACATATGTTATGTACATATACCAGCTCCCCATGATAAATGTAATCATTATGTACTGCAAACATGTACTTATAAAAGTTAGAATTACACTTTATTAATAAAACATAGAAAATTGTTTAATTCATACAAATAGAATTGCATATTTATGTCTAGCTCACTTCAACATTAGTAAGATGCAGAATTGAAAAGCAAAAAGTTTGGGAATTTAGAGACATTCTAGATAGGAAGTTGATTCTAGAGTATTAAAAATGGAATAATAAGATAGAGCTGGGCATTTAGCTCCGTGACAGCACCTGCCTAGCAAATGTGAGGTCCTGAGTTTGATTCCTGGCATAACCCTCCAAAAATAAGTAAAATAAAATAAAGACTGATGAGTGGAAAATATTCTGCTTGATTTATATATTCTAAAATCAACAGATTAAAAGATACAAAACTCACTAGAATTTTGGTTTTGTTTTGTTGTGTATTTAAAAACATTGAGACAAACTCTGTATCTTATATTGACCTTGGATTCCGGGCTATGCAGCCCAGGTTGGCCTCAAATTCACAGTGATCATTTTGCCTCAGGCTCCTGTGTGCTGGAATTACAGCCATGGGACACTATGACTAGCTCAGAACTTTGAATATCATAAATATGTTTTCTTTCAAGTAAACTAATCAGTGGTTAGAAGTGGCCAAATTTAGAATTACCCAAAGAAAGGGATTTTTTTTTTTTTGAAATTAGAAGCATGTAGGTTAGAAGCATGAGAAATGAAACAAAATGAAATAAAACAAAACAACCCACCAATCACTGAGTGTACTTCCAATATTTCACCTTCAGTTCTAATTCCACACATCAGCTATTTCAAATTTATTTTTATAAAAATTGGTGCAGTCTGTTTCTCTTGTTGACATAACACCACTCCACATCTTCAGATGCTACGTACATATATGTTGGCGCATAAACCTAATTCTTCATTAGATTTCTTACCCAAGGCAAAGGTTTTCATGTCCATCAGCACTTTGGACGTCCATAACTGTATATCTCACAGACAGCTGTCCTATACTTTTGCCTGGAATGTTCTCCCCAACCTTTTCTCGGGGTTTTTCCAACTCAGTGCTGAAAATCCAGCATAGCACAGCCCTTGCTGGGAAAGCCTCTATGAACTTGGCAAGGAAGAACTGCTGCAGAAACATATTGCTAGTGAAAAACAGCTCCCAAAGGAATAGTGAATTAAAATATCTTCATTTGCTGGTAATTTCTTTGTAGGGTTTTACAAAGATCATTTGTCCATGTTTCTGGTAGAGTAGCACCTTGAGGTGAGTATCTTGGGCCACTATCTCCAGAGCTCGGGTAGCAGCCCCATTGTCGTTTTGGGGACATATGTGGTCAAGTTTCCAAATAAGCAGAAAAAAAATAGTAAGAAAAAAATAAATGAAAACCTAACTTGTACTGATATATTAATCTCACAAATGTACTAAAACACATACTACCTGTTTGTCATTGTACAATTCAGTGTTTCAAAATGATTATTTTGTTTGTGTGGACCTCGGAAAGCCAATTTTGAAGGATTCTTATTGTTTGTTTCACAGCCCACTCCCAAAGAGGTGACCTGTACCCTTCTAGCAGGTATCAAATGTCCACTAACAAATCAATCCAGTCTTTTATAATCCAGGATGTAATTACCAAGGTGACAGGGTTGTTGCTATGGAAGACAAAACCATTTCATGTGCCTGTGTAGTGCCGTAGCACGCACTGTTGCAACTATTGTCCTCGTTTTTGCTAAGTCTATCCTCAACCTCCACAGGTGGCATGGCCATCTTTACAGTCCTGGGTGTATATCTCCTTGGCTTATTGATTACTAATAAAGCCATTCAAAAAAAATATATATATATATGTTACATTTGATAATAAGTTAATTTGCAAATATAATATCTTTATAAATAAAGGCATGCAAAAACCCATCAGTATTTAAATTTTAGCTATGGGCAAAAATGAGCTGTTAGAAAGCTAACAAATGTTCAGCCAATGTACTAGTTTCTTATTACTTCTGTAACAGACTATCATGAACTCAAGTCTTAAATAAGTACTGATTTTTTATATTCAGCACTTATTATTCATTGCCTACAATGTTGAAAATATTCACCAACCAATAAGCCTTAATTCTATGAGTCACAATATTAAAACCTAATCAACAAAGCAGATTAAAAGACTAATCTTTGTTATTTTTATTTGATGCCTGAGAGCCAACTACAGAACTCTTGCGCATTGTAAACCAGAAAGGGTCAGAAATACCAAGTGGGGCTTTGGAGGTAAGAGTCTTGATGCGAGGAAGGGAAGTCCAGGCAGGAGGCTGAGAGTCAGAGGAAGTTCACTAGGGACAAACGCTGTCACTGAATCTCGGACGAAATCACTTTGTATTCACGTTGTGCTTAGCAGACGATACCTTGACCCAAAATTAGTATTAGTTGGTACCACAAAGTTCATACTTGAAAATAAGGTACAGCTATGTACCCAGTGGGATAATCAGCGGAAATAACCACCAATCCTATCAAGTCTAAGCAAATGCATGCTGGAACCCAAAAGAGTTCTCCATGTTTCCCTGACAAGAATTCTAGATATTCACAAACCTTAGAAGCATGAGTTACAGTTTTGTGGCCTTTTGGAAGGAACAGGTTTAACTGACAAATGCTTAATTTGTCAATTCTGTCCCTATATTTTAAAAAATGGAGTGGTATGTTTAGGAACCATGGTTACTTACTGTCATTTTTCTATTGATAATTAATACTTTTTGGCAGAATCAGATGAATAGCATAAAAATAGTTATCATATTATTAATATGAATATGCAAACAAGGATGGATTAATCTTAAGCTGGAAACAATCTCAGTGTAAGAATCCATTTGCAAAAGAGATCCCACCAAAAATACGAATCAGTATTTACTTGATTATAATTTTCTTATAATCTCCACACATCCAAAATATAAGAGGAATATAAAAGTATTCAATTCACTCTCTAGGAACAAAGTAATAGTTCAGGGAGCCTGCTAGCATGATGCTCTGAATTTCAACAAAACATTACTTATTTTCTAGCATAATCTTATGCAGATATTTTCAAATGAAGATCTTTTCTTTTAGAGATCTTTTAGATCTTATTGCAAAGGCAAACATATGCTGGGCACAGTATTTCCTTAAAGAAGTAGGCTTTATATCTTCAAAAATTGTGTACTTAACATGATATTATAAAATTATAGCATTGTGTGATAATAAAATGGATTTCTAAAATTGTATTTCAGTCCTGAATTAAGACATCTAGATTTTTAAGAGTTTGAAATACAAAATGAATTTTCACTAACTGGAATCAAGTAAAATGGGAACTCTTAGTATAACATTTCTAAATTTTGATCTTACAAATTAGAGTAGTCTCCACTGAGCTTTAAACAGAATGAGAACACAAAGGATGCCCACACACGTGCACACACACACACACACACACACACACACACACACACACCTGCAGACACTTTGACATAGAAAGCACTTTAAAACATTCATAAATTAATTGAATCACTAAATTTTAAGAGATATCAGGAGCCATTTAAAGGGCACTTAACCTAAACTCTTTTATTCAAGATGAAGAAACCAGTACTTAATATCACAATATTAATAAAACTGTCAGAAATTGTAAAACGTTATAAAATTTTACCAGAGTTGTAAAAAGTCTTCAGCTTTGACAGCTAGTGTAAGGAAAGAAATAAACTTTAAAAGTTCTTATTAGAAGTGCTTAGTAAGTAAATTTTAAGGCTGGTTATTATGAAAGAAAGCATAGAGGCAAGAGACAGCCAAGCACAGCCGCAGGCTTTACCTGGAATTTAGTTTCTAGGCCTAATTACTATGAATTTTTGCGTTTCTTGGTATTTTTATCAGTCATCCGGTGTCTCAGGTCAGTACTGTGCTCTCTCCATCAACTATAACAGAGTTTGCTGAATGCTATTTCTTTTAATTTTTTAAAAATAGTTTTTAAAGAGAATAAAAAATTAGAAATGATACAAATTTCACTAGACATAGCTATAGGAATTCAATAATTATTTTATATTGTATATTGTTGTCTTCAAACTAGTTTTTCAGATTACTGGACATGAGCATGAAAATTGGTCAAAAGCTTAAAAAGATAAAAAATAGAATTTAAGCATTGAATATTTCTTTCAATAGACCAGTAGAGTCAGCAGTACAATGATTTATCCCATATCTATATCTATATCTATATCTATCTATATATATATATATATATATATATAGAGAGAGAGAGAGAGAGAGAGAGAGAGAGAGATTCCCCTTCCTTCTTTGTTTCTTTTCTCCTTTCGTTCATCTCAGTTGTTCCTTCCTTTTGAACAGTTTCTTTCTCTCTCACAGTATTTGTTGTATCTTTAAGATTTTATTTACTCATTCAGGTTCTTACACTAGGAAGACAATACAATATTTACATCTGCGGAACTGATTTATTTCATTTATGAATTCAGTCTCTAATTGCATCCATTTACCTTTAAAACCCTCAAATAGTTAGTTTTTCATAGTTTTACATACTTCATGGGTGTAAATGCTTCTATTAATTTTTTGTCTATTGTATAATTTATTTCCATAATCATGTTCTTCATGTATGACTTAATTAGTCTGAAGTTTTAAAAATATAGGACAAATGTTCTCATGTTACACTTCTGATTATAGTTTCTATTTTTATTTTCTTGATAGTGTTGAATTTTAAATTTTAAAACTTAATTTTCTAGTGTAATTCTCTATAACTACTGAATTTTGTCTCTTAGAAAGATATCACACACACACACATCTAATAAAGTACTCTGTGTTTTTTTTTTTTTTTTTTTTTGCATTTTAGGGAGAGGTCAAGAGATTGTTTGAGATCTTACTACTAGATCGGACTCAGTGATCTGCCTGTTTGCAGCTTCCCAGGAGCTGGGATTACAGGCATGCACCACCACACCCAGTGGCATGGCAGGACAATGGATCAAATCCCAGCCCCGTGCCTACTTGTAGGTGCTTTAATTCACTGAACTGAACTGTTTGGCCAGTCCTTCACTCCTTTTTTTTTTGGTGGGACTGGGGTTCAAACTCACGACCTTGCACTTGCCGGGCAGGCACTTGTGCCACGGAGCTATCTCCCCAGCCCCCCAGCCCTTCAATTTACTTCTACTGTGCTAATTTTTAGATCTTGTGAGCTAAGGCTGGAACCCTTTTTCTTTGAGACATTCATACCGTGGATTTTTGTTGTTGCTTATTTATTGATTTTCTTCAGATTTGGGATGTCCAAAAAACTTGACACCTGCATTTGGAATTGCCACAGTTGCTCTGATTTTGAGATGTTGGATATTTTCTAACACTGTGCTGGCTTATGCAGATTCTTAGCATCAGTTGCTCACTTCTGCCTTATCTAAGATCTCACTGGCTAAAGCATATAGCCTACTGTACCCACTAGAACAATCAGAAGGGCAAAAGCCCAGCATGCAAACATCTAAGGATTTCCAACTCACAGAACAATAATAATTCACCTTTTACTGAAGAGGCACAAAGTTGGGGCATATTCTTAAACATAATATGATTTAATATTTTCATTTGTACTATGACCAATAGAAAAATTGAATGGCTGGATCTCTCCCTAAAGGTACACAAACTAGGTGAATAGGATGCATATAGGAGAGATTACTTAATTTGTATTTGAGAAATTTAAAAATATTTTGATGCAAATTGGTTGGTCTAGAATGCAAAGAACTGACTCAAGCAAATTTTGCCTCATTTAATGAAAATAATGGAAACTCCTCTCATTACTGGTTGTGCAAGCACTAGCATTGTATGTTGTCTAAGAAATAGATGGATGCTCATTGTAGCATTAATCTCCTTGCATCATTTGGCTTCTTGATAGCTATCTTTAAAACATGTGTGTGTGTGTGTTAAGGTTATTCAGTTATATTCTTACTGTAATGAAGGTAACACGAATACCCTGCTTCCGGTTAGAAAGAATGGTAAAGTAGTGCACAACCAGTGCATCTATTCTTCTTTCTGACAATGAGTGCTTTATAACAACATGCCATGCTGAGAATATGCTCTATCTAACAAGGAGAGCTGTTATTATTTAAGTGAACCATGCTACATCAAATTCCAAGGAAAGTTTTAAAACTTTAATTAAATTCTACAGTATGGTTTTTGTTTCTATTTCTGTTTTGCTCCATTGTTTATCCACCACTGTCATATAATAATGAACATCTTTAAAACTTGAGTGGATTAGGATTTATCATTTAAAACATATATTCTGATAATATACATTTTTTCTTTTTACTTTCTTTTTCTCAGGACAAGTTCTATGCTTTCACCGTTTTTTGATAAATTTAAGTTTACAAATCTCCAAAGGAGAAATATTTTAAACATATACTTTTATTTTAATGAAAAATTGGACAGAGATAGTAACAAAAGCAATGTAAAATGTAGTAATGAAAACATGAAAAAGAATAATATCTATTATTCAGACAGGATGTAGATGCTCACAAAGCCCTTGAATATTCATAATCTCGTGAGCTGTTATTTAAAATCCTTCATTGTATTTCAAACAGTATTTTGGTTTCTGCAATTTCAGGTTGTTCTTTACTGATCAATAAAATGGGAAACAAGTGTAGCATAAGAAAAACTCAGACCCATTTTTATCATGTGAGTCACAATGTGATTATTTCTCTTTTCTTCAAAGTGACATGGGTTCCTGTCACATTGAGTGTTCCCCAAATAAATTAGTGGTTTGACAATCACCATATGCTTGTTCCTCTCGGAAATGCAGAATGCACTGAGGAAGATAGCAGGCTGAGCTTCTGTTCAGCAAAGTGTTTCCCTCTAATCTCATGACACTTGCGTACATAACACCAAAGCCAGCCAGCTGTGTGATCAAAGCTAGTCCTGCAAGCAAATGACTGTGGATTGTACAAGCTTCTTCGACAATAACTAAATTTGTTGTAGGAGCAAATGTAATTCAGGTGAAAGAAAAAATCCTAAATAAAAGTATTGTCATTTTGACATATTTAAGTACATCTTAGAAAATGCTTTCCTAATTTTTAAACTTGATGTGATCTCAGGATCTAGAAGAAGACTAAGGATTTTTCATCCCATTGACAGGAATCCATTAATAAAACAGCAATCTTTTGTGTGTAGTAATCTTTAATCTTATTTTGTCACACATTTCTCAATAGCATTTCCACTCATTTTACAGTATAATTTATGGCACAGAAAAAACCCTTGCCCTAGAAAAGGTCAATCTGTCAAGGTTTACTTTTCTTTGAAGAAAAGTAATAAAGCATTATTTATGAGCCAAAGAATACACTTCCCTACTTTAATCACTCGGGAAGATGCCTGAGTGATTGTATTTTTTGCTGCTTTCCTTCCCTGCCCCCCCCCGAAAAAAAAAAAAAAAAACAAGCAAAGGATACACCAATTCTGCTTCTCTCTTTTGTGTTGCAGAAGGCTTCTGACCTCTTTTGTCTCTTCTGCTTTTGTGTTGATGGCACTAGAGAAATAACAAGTTAGATTATGTCTGATGTCTGGCAACAATTTGTCAATTATGTGCCAATGTTTGATGTTTCCTAAAGACCACAGAGCTTGTGGATAAATGAATCCAGCCTACTCAGTAAATTTCAGGTGAAATTCATCTGCCTCCATTGGGAGAGAGCAGTTAAGGACCTCATTCATGAAGAAAAAGTGGAAAGGCTTGAAATCAACAAAACAAAGGAATTACCATGTTTTTGTACAGAAGATCTCTATACTTAACCACAGTCTGTCTTCATATGCTTGTAGAAACCACTACAAACACAAATTAGAACATGCTATGAGGGGAAATGAATTGGTAACTCATTAGAACAAAACATGGTTTGGATAAATGTCTTCAACAAGGTTTTAATTTGGATAAGGAAGGATGTTAAATATGAATGAAATAACAATAATTATTAATGTCATCTTATTAAAATTTTAAAAGCATGAAAACATATCTAATTAAAATATTGAAACATGCATATATATTTTTGATAATTTATTTTATAGTATATTGATATTCCAATAAAAAGAAAAACATGGGCCTACGGAGATAGCTTGGCCATCTAAGTTCTTGCCTAGTAAGCTCAAGGACCCTGGTTAATCCATGGTACTGCATTCTGTGTTGGCCCCACACCAAGACAGCCACTCAGACTGGGTGTGGTGGTACACACTGGTAATCCTACCATGAAGTAGATAGAGGTAGGAGGATCACTATGAGCCTGAGCTGTGTAGAGAGACCCTGTACCAAATATATAAACAAATAAAAGATTAAAAATTAAAAAAAAAAAACAGAAAATATGTAAAAAAATTCAACCAACAATAACTCAATGCAAATTTAATAGGAAAAAAAATAAGCTAGAGAACTGGAAAGTCACCTAAGTGTTCAAAATATTTTGCATCTCCTGGACAGCCTCAGGGCATGGATGGGACATGAGGGCCATCCACAGAGACCACAGCAGGCCTGAATGTCTGAGGAGGGACCTGAATCCGGGAAATGGAGGCAGCCTGTGGCTCAGTCCACAATTAAAGGGAAATTCGAAGTTAGAGTGAAAGAAAAATGTATACTTTTTTTAAAATCATTTTTTGTCTTTTTGGCTAAGATCAAGAGCAAAGGATTTTGTTTTAAATGTCAAAGTAAAGTATTGGGCTACCACTTAAAATGGTATTTATTTCACCTCCTTGTTATACACCATTCAAATTTCTCAGGAAAGTATTTATGAAGAAATGAAGACAAAGAATAAAGAAATGTCAGCTTACAATGTCAAAATATAAGGCTAACTGTTGCCAGAGTCTTTGCAGTTGTAGGGTAAAATAGTCTCTCAACAGATTAAAGGATGAAACTACACTCAACATAGAGCATAGTAGTAATAGGCCACAGGATAGTAGTAATAGGCCACAGCCTCTCCCCTAGTGAAAGTTTACCACATCCTTCCCAAAGTGTGGATGTGTCCAGCTGCTTTCCTATGCCTGTCCTTGGCTCCTCAGCCCTTAGTCTTCTGCCTTGCAGTGAAATTGTACACAGACTTCATTCTTCTTATATACCCTCTATTTCATAATGGAATCTCATTCTGCTTGCTAGTTTGGGAGTGGAAACTCTCATAAACAACAGAAAAGGAGGAGATTAGCAGTAATTCCGTTCACTCCAGGTTAAATAGCGACAAGGAAAAAAGGCAGAGAATCAGAGGATAAAAAAAGACTTTGAAGTGTGAAGAGCATGTATTATGTGCTCATATATGTTTGCCTATATGTGTCCATAGGCACATATATGTGTCAGTGCAACAGAGAATCAGATGTGAAGGCAGGGGAAGACACTACCTTAAGTTAAAGAAGATGCCTGGAGCACTGGAGAACAGTAAGACTTAAGAGTAGACAGACTGTTGAGTCTGAGATGGTTCTAAAGCTTATTTGACCTCCAATTGTCAGTTGACACAGGTGGAAACTGGAGATGACACTAATCTTCTCAGGAATTATCAACAAAATAGAACAGTCCACGTAAACTTTGTAACTCTAACCAGAAAATTACAGACACTAAAAATTATAAAGAGTAGAAAAATATTGACCAAGAGATATATAATATTTAAATAAATTTAATATAGGATAAAAGGCATAATCACGGAAAATAAATGTTATTTGATGGAGAGAGATGCCTATATTCCTGAACAGGATCTAAATTTAACACAAACAACACATGAAAACAAGCCACAAATTGATGTATAATCCTTGTCGTTTGGGCTGACTATTTGAATAATACAAGCATTATTCCAACTGCCTTTATCTGCATCTCTTTGTTAGAAGGGTCATTTTGCTCATTCAATTGCAATAAAATGTCAAAGAGATCATAACCTCAAAAGCCTTCAACGAATGACTATCATGAATTGATATGTATTCTGTCAACTTTGTGCTAAAGTGACAACATTTCTTAAGCTTTTACCACTGGAATCAACGCTGGTTAATCTCAGTGTGGCCTACTCTTCACAGCACCTTCAATTGCCTGCCTTCCCTTCCCTGACCCAAATTCCTATCTACTACTCTGGCAATGGGTTCTTCATCAATCACCTATATCTTTGTTCCTTGATTAACATGGTTTGACTTTGATTTTTTTAACATCACAACAGGTCAAAAGTGATATACATTTAGCTGAAATGATACCTAAATTTTGATATTTTCCAAGATTAGTGATATGTGGCACAGTTTTCAGATGATGCTAGCCAGGGACACCATGCCACAACTTCCAGTAAGCCATGAGACCACAATAGTTTATCTTTGGTGCACTGTGTTGCCAAGCTGTGATGCTTGATAATTTAGGTGGATTGCCTACATTTGCTTTTGGCTTGTTTTCAAATCAAGATATTCTTATATTCACATGTTTATATACTTAACGTATTTAGTTAACATTTTATATTACAATATAATTTATAAATTGTTTACTGTTACTTATCTTTAATATAAAGATGTATTAAACAATTAAGACAAGCTTTAATTTTAATTTTTTAAAATTAGGTGAGTCATGAACAAAATAAAGATAAATGTGAAAATAAATATGCAAAAACATACATATGTGATTTAAATTAAGTTAAAATATAAAAAAGACGATGTTTACACTCATGAAATAAGAAAGAATATCTTTTAAATTTGAATGTGATGCTGATGTGGTAAAGCAAAACCAGTGATCACAGGCATGGCTTGGAGTAAGCAATTAATCCAGAATTTCTGGAGAACAATTTAGTGTCTCATTTCAGAAGTCTTAAAGAAGTTCATATTGTGTCACCTGCTAACATCACCTTAATTACAGCTACAGACAAATATTCATGAAAAATGTAGAACACGTAATTTTAAGTAGTGATGTATAATTTATGTATTTGTAAAGGAAGGTATTCTCAAAAGGGAGAAAATGATAAAACTTAAAAAAAAAGGTTGATCCTTAGCACCCCATGCTGTACTGCCCCTGCCTCCAGAGAACACTGAGTTGGCCATTAAGACTGGCATGGTGACGCATGCTTATAATTCTTTTGCTGGGGAGGCTGAAAACAGGAGGATTACTGTGAGTCTGAGCTGTGGGGTGAGACCATGTACCAAGTAGAGGAAGAAGAAGAGGAAGAAGAAGAAGAAGAAGAAGAAGAAGAAGAAGAAGAAGAAGAAGAA
>PVJA010005069.1:71125-81466 GCA_004027025.1 Myocastor coypus | reverse complement strand
GCAACATCAATAGGGAAGTGGGTCATGCCCACACACTGTACTCTGTAGAATGATTGTGAGGACAATATGCAATATGTCAACTTTCAAAGAAAAGAAGGGGGAAAAGAAAAAAAAAAGTAATGTGGATTTAGAAAGGTTAATGTTTAATTGTTTGATCAATCTTATATACCTATATGTATTAATCTAAACTGATCTGATGATGAAAATATATAATATAACCATAATATAACCATTGTTAAATTTAAACAATAAAAAAATTGAAACAAAAAAAAAAAATAAAATACCAGATGGGATTCTAACAAGTTCTTCAAAGAACCTCTTAAAAGCATGCTTCTGGAAACTCCTCAGGGTAAACAGTATTTGTTTCTCTTTTTTTTTTTTTTTTTTTTTTTTTTAGAAAATATAAAATATGTTACCTGGTAGGCTGAGGCAGGAGGATCATTGTGAATTTGAGGCCAGCCTGGGCTACAAAGTGAGATTAAAGTCAGTCTGAACTGTGTAGCAAGACCCCTGTCTCAAAAAGACAAAAATAAAATAAATAAAATACAAAATATGACTGCTAAGAAATTATAGTATTATAGTCAATTGTGAAAGAAGGAAATGTTTGAAAGTAAAACTGATAATGAGCTCTCCTTGTGTACTTAGGTACACTGTACAATTACAAAAGCAAGATAGCATAGTACTGTTCTGTGAATACAATTTGCAGTATGATGCATGACTTTAGATTCAGTTTTTAAGCTCATCCTGAGCCCGCATGCAACTATGTTGCCCTGGACAGTGCGTGGCACATCAGAGATGGCTGCTAGGGCATTGTGTAGCCCACTGTGATCTCCGTCTTCTGTGTCACCAAAGTTGCACTGGTCATGAGGCGCACTTATCTCAGAGCTAAGGCAGAGGTGTTCACACCACTGTTCCTTCCCTTAATGTTCTGTGTGTTGGAAGGCCAAACACTTGGGAAAAGCGTGGTGGGTCCATGCCAGTCCATGTATGTGAACTCCCTGTGAAGTCTGAGGATCTGTTCCGAGAGTGCTCCTCCTGCTTCTGCTCCTTCTTATTTCCTGAGCGTTCTTACTCTATAAACGTCAGATTCAGACACGTAGTGCGCTGAGCTATCTCACCGGCCCTCTTTTCCATAAGTCTTGCTGTGACTCTAGTACTCTGCTTAACACACCTCACTGCAGTCTTTTGCTTGCCTTTCTTGCGACAGCAGCGATGACATTTACTGAACTCTGGACCTTGAGACATGCTATTGTATAAATATTTCTGAGATACCACGTATTAGTATTCCAATATGACCAATACATTGTCCAATGAATATTTTTTTCATAGTTAAAAAAAATTACCAAGTGCATTGTCCTGGCCAGACGTTATGTTTACAGTTAGCCCAAAACATGACAGAGGGGCTTCATTTTATTTATAATGACTCAGGGGTGTGTTGGGCAGTCTGGTGTTTATTTTGGCCTTGGTTACCTTCTGGGGCATATCAAAGTAAGAATTGTCATGGCCAGAAATTGAATGTGTGCTCTTAATTTTTCCTGTTTATAGAAATTTCTTGATAGGGCAAGTATAATTTGATATTCTTCCAGTAATGCTATTTAAGATTTTGACAACACAGTACTAAAATATTTACATTTCTTTTTCTCCTTCCCAGATAATTCTTATGCTTGTCATGTTTTTGCATATAACAAAATTTTAATTTTCCATGCATTTTCTGTGTGTTGATACAAAAGTTTCAGGTTAAAGAAAGTACAATTGTGGATTAAGACTCTTCCTCAGAGGGCCAGCCGAATAGCTCAGTGGATTAAGGCACCTGCTTAGGCAGATGCAGCAGTCGGGGTTTGATTCCCAGTGCACTGGCTGCCCCCCCCCCCCCCCCGGGGTGTGCTGCTATGGTGATTGAGACTGGGCGTGGTGGCACGCGCCTGGAATCCCAGCTCTTGGGAAGCTGAATACAGGTAGATCCCTACTAGTCCAATCTACACAGTGAGACCCAGTAGACCTTGTAGACCCTATCCTAAAATTAAAAAAAGAAGGAGAATGTCACTTGGTTTTCTGTTTACAACATTCAGAAAATGTTATAATCTTCATAAACATTAATAAAATAACATTAATAAAATGTTATAATGTCAATAGATTTCTCTTTAAGTGGTTTTTAAAAATTCCTGCAGGGAAGGACAAGCTCGAGACCAGCTCTTCGCTCAGAGCATCGTACACACTGCTGCGTTTCTCAGAGTGAGTTCTTAATGGGCAAAGGCGAGCTAAGCTCCAGGCGCTTGGGGAAGCCGGGCCCTCCACAGCCCGAGTTCCCACGTACAGTGAAACACTGAACTCCGGTTATAAATTCACCCTGGAAACCAAAGGGCTTCACAGAGCCCCACCTGCCGGGGTGGCCTCTTGTCCACTCTCCTAGGGCGAGTTGTCCCTGATGTTGATCCCACTGCAGCTCCTTGCACAGAGAAACCAGACGTGGGCTCTTTCTCTCCCATTCATCCTGTGGGCACGAGGCAGTCAGTACACGTCACTGCCTACAACTTCCTAAACCCAGCTGATCCATTCTGCCCTGTGAGTTGTGTCCCTGGGACGGAGTTCTCAGTGGGGAAAGGCCAGCTGAGCTCCAGGCCCTCAGGGAGGCCGGGCACTCCAAAGCCTGCTCCCATGCGCAGTGAAACACAGGGCCCCGACCAGCAATTCGCACTGGAAACCGCGACTGTCACCAGGCTTCACTCTGCCCGGAGAGGCATTTTGTCTGCTCTCCTCTGGGGAGTTATTCTCGACGTCGATGCCGCTGTGGCTGCCTACGCAGGAGACCTGAGCACTTATTCATTCTCTCCCATTGATTCCTGAATGTTCTTACTTGAAATCTGTAAGCTTATGTCATCTCCACACCATAAAAAGAATTTATTATAGCATCACAATGAAAACTTTTTAAAACTCGATTTTTTCCAAGATATTGAAAAGTGGATTCTAACTTGCTTTTTAATTACTCTTGAATACATCTCTATTCTTCCTAATTAGCACTTTTATATGCGGACTGGACTTTCACACTTTCAAGTTATTCTTTGTGTTCAGTAGTTTTCATATGAGGCAGATTTGGTTTTGAGACTTTCCTCTTTATAATTACTGCTGTTGGTCTCAAGGATAAATATTAAAGCATAAAGAAATGATCTTCGTAACAAGTTCTTATTGCATCAAGTAAAATTAGGACAACATATACCGAAATTTTGGAAAACCTGATGTTTTCTAAATCTCAAAGCTAGATTAATGTCCCATGGCCGTTTCACAAAGATGCAGCATCGCACCGACTGTCAGCGGGAGCGCGAAGCAAGGTGGTATGCAGCTCGATGCTGGAGATGAGCTTCTGCTTCTTCCGTGAACAGATCTAAAATATCAGGCCTGTGCGTTCTTCTGGTTGCTTCTTCTGGACGTTTACCATCGGGCTGTGGCCTTCCCGGGGCCAAGCCTGGAGGCAGCGCTGCATTATGGGTAAAGAAGGAAACGATGAAGAGTAGAGCAGGCTCTTCGTGGTCTTCAGCCTCAGCGAGAGAGCTCAGTGCATCTCTAAGAACTGGGCAGATCCTCCCAACCCTCCATCCGTCTGGTCTACGCAGCCCACCTCAGGCTTCCTGACCTGGCCAGCGGCCTGCCCAAGGCCCTAGCCCAGCTGTTGTGGCCTCATGATGAACTGTGGTTCCCCCAGCCGAAGGCAAGACCATGACCTCCAGCTACGGTAAAATCTGAGGAACTCATATTTGTACCAAGTCTCATTGTAGAGTCAAGGGACAGGTGGCTTTGTGACGTACGACATGTGACGTCATGGTGGGGGTGTAGTTCAAAATACAAAGTGATTTTAGCTGCGCTCATCCCCCCTTGGAGTCTCCATGCTCTGTCGGTCTGTCTGTCTGTCTGCCTCTCAGTTGGGGCAGGGAACACTTGCCACCTCTGAGAGGAAAACCCTAGGTGAGAGGAAAGAGCAGCATTCTTAGCTTCTACAGTGAAAAGACACCTTGGGACAGAACCAAAAAAGAAGTTCTGCAGTGTTTCGTTGCCAGAGAGATGCGTCTGCCCTTCATACTAAATAAAGGAACTGAGCAGGAAATGGAGGGCTTAAGGGTAAATAAACAGGAGGCGTTGTAGGGACCAGGAGTTCTTAGTGTGTGTGTGTATTCTCTCACATTAAGAACAGAGAGAGACAGAGAGAGAGAGAGACAGAGACAAGCAAAGATAGAGAGACAGACAGAGAGACAGACAGACAGACAGACGGAGGCAAAGACAGAGAGGGTGTGTGGCAGGGCAAGGGCATGCCACAGCCATCTTCAGTAGCAATCTGAGACTCAATAGTTCCATGCTCCACTTCTCACCTGGACTCACGAGAGGCAGCAGCCTCCTTGCGGGCATAGCCTCTCCTACGACCCTAGGATGTCACCGGGATAGGGAGCAGCACACCCACATTGGCCAGGAGGGCTTCGGGTTGGGAAGGCGGTAAGGAGAGTCGAGTGGCTCACGTTAGGAAGGGTGAGAAAGGCTCTGCCGCGCTACAACAGAGATAAGCATCCAGAGAGCCGGCCTACTGCAGCTGCTCTGCAAAGGGAGGGTCCGTGTGTCCCATGTGAAGTGTCTGTTCACAGAACACGGAGCTCTGGAAGGCACAGTTTTGTGAAGTTCATAATTTTCTCTCAATAAATCTATCAGAATCCAAATTAAATCGGCTGTGACAATTCCTTTTCCCCATGCTTCTGTGAGAATGCAAGGGTTTTTTTACTCAGTATTTTTTGCCCATGCTGAAGGACATTGATCTTTTGTGTTACTGGAGAGAGAGACAGACAAACTGACAGACACACAGGGAGGAAGACAGGGGAAGCAGAGAACATGAGAAAGAGACCGAGCAGGTGCCAGGGGCCCGAGGAGCAGCGCACGGCCACGGGAGTGCTGCTTGTTCTTCCTCTTTTCTCTCAGTCACAACCACTATGGGAAGAAGCTTGCAGTTGCAGAAAAAGAAAAAAACAGAAATCCTCAAATACACTCAGAATCACAAAATAGCTGAGAAGAGATGAAACCAATAGAGAAAAGAAAAAATTTTTAAAAAGTCGTTAATCATTAATAACCTCAGAAAGTCAAGAGATAGCACATCAATATAATAAGAGGAATAGATTCTAAGAAATAAAAGAGATAAAAAAACCAACTAGCAAAAAGAGATGGAGAGAGGGAGGGAGACAGGATTGAAGCTTTAGTAACGAGCTGAACAAATGAAGTGTAACAATATCAATTAATCCCAGGTGAAATAAAATTTGAGGGTATATATTAACTTAACCTAGGATAACTGCTATTGATGAGAAGGATAATATATTAAAATAATAATGGTCAGCCCACAGAGGAAAGTGATTGCTGATGTGCAGTGTGCCTAAGGAAAGTCACCTAGAGAGAAAACATTCTCTCAGGCTTTCACAGAGAGCAAGCTGGTCAAGCAGTGTCCGTGATTCATGCAGATGGCTCACACTGACAAAAGTTCTGCAAACCTCACTATGTGATTCCAGGGTAAATCCTGAGGGACCTGACTGACTTTGTCAGATAGAAAAGTTACATTTTTTGTAACGTAGGCCTTGCTTTATCTTGGTCTCAACCATCCAGCAGCAAAGTCCAACCATGAAGTATAAAAAGGAAAACCACAATATGATGAGTTGTAAAAGGCTCAAGCCAGCAGTTTCAGATGATGCCAGATGAGCTGATAATCCACTGCTGTTAGGGATGATTGGACTATATATACACCTACTTTCTCTTTGTTCAGTGAAAAGAAAGATCTGTACTAATGAGGTTTAGATAAGAAATCATGTCTGCGTCTTGTACTCTGACCAACCATGTCGAAGGCAACATTATGTAATGTATTAATTATTGTAAAAAATATAAAACAAACCAATGGTCATTAAGCCAGATTTTAAATCTGTAACACACGTCATAAGACATAAGGAAAAAAGTAAAGATGATGATGCTAATAATAATGGGAAGTATTTATATGTTTCTAAGAATTCAAGAGTTTGCCTAAACATAAGCAAATTGATATGTAGGATATTTTACAATACGCAACTTGATTGTATATATCAAAGAGAAAGGAACATACATTCTTTCTAAATTTTCAAACTACAATTAATCAGGTACTGAATTTGAATTTGTGCAACATTCTCAGGAATAAATTCTATGTTCCATATTTTGAACTTATTATAATAATTAGCAATCAAAATATCTCTTTTTGGAAATTAAGAGGCAGTTCTTTGGAAAACTTTTGTTTACAGAAGAAATAAAAACGGAACTGTTGAGTGGACCACCGGACTAAAGCACTGGGAGGCTAGGCCTAGGTGGGTCACTAGGGGTCTGGTCTTTGCAGTGAGACCTACAGACCCTGTGCTAAACACAATTTTAAAAAATGGAAAGGATAAATATAAATAAACAGGGAGGAAAGCGGCGTGTCACACTGGGTGGGACGTGGCCAAAAATGGAGACACAGGGAAATATTGTATCTGAGATGATTACTTGCAGAAGAGAATGTTTGGACTAATGATTCATAGGGAGTGTGTCAACAAATAAGAGGTGAGTTGGGCTTGTTGGAGCATGCCTGGAACCCCAGCACTTGGGAGGCTGAGGCAGGAGGATTGCTGTGAGCTGGAGGCCAGCCTAGGCTACGAAAGCGAGCTCAAGGCCAGCCTGAACTACACAGTGAGATCCTCTCTCAAATCAACAACAACAATAAAACACACACACACACACACACACACACACACACACACACGCACGCACGCGCATGCACGCCCACGCACGTGCCCATGAAGAAACAAAACTAAATGAAAAGAAATGAAAAACTGAAATATTGAGAACACGATAAGAAAATAAGAAAGTAGACATTTAATAAATGTTTAAGTTCTTTCTGGTAAAATATCTTTAGAAAGATGGTCAAGACTAAAAACATGATAACATAAAAAATACTGGAAATAAGAAAAAGAATACAATGAAAGATAAAGGAAGACTCATTTATCTTTCTACAGGAAGGTTTTAGAAAGAAAAAAAATAATAGCACATTCCATTTTATACTGTTTTATGTGTAACCTACATCAATTTGTAAGTAAATATGAATAGTCATACAGAGTATATCTTGAGATCTTGTTGTTACATTGTGTGCCTGGATCTACTGGTAATCATCTTCCTAACCATCTGGCAAGGACTTATTTGAAGTAAAAGAGAATTTTCCTACTCACTAAGAAGCAAAACAAAGAGACACTTGGAGAAAGAGAGAGAGAGAGGCAGAGAGAGAGACAGAGACACAGAGAGGCAGAGAGACACGGAGACAGAGAGACAGAGACAAAGATAGAGAGACAGAGACAGAGACACAGACAGACACACAGACAGAGAGAGAGACAGAGAGACAGAGAGAGAGAGAGGGAGAGAGAAAGACAGAGAGAGAGAGAGAGAGAGAGAGAGAGGGGAGAGAGAGAGAGAGAGAGAGGGAGAGAGAAAGACAGAGAGAGAGAGAGAGAGAGGGAAGCGGGGAGAGAGAGAGAGAGAGGGAAGGCGCGACCCCAGCCAGGACTGTGCTATGAGCAATCTCATTGATCTCATGCTCCCTGACTGGAATATGATGGAATTCTGTGATGCAAATGGAAGTGTCACATCTCTGATTGATGAATGGGCCATATGTCCCTCTAAGGAAATGAATCTATCGTTTCTCAATCATTTCCTCCTGAATCATATGAGAAGTGCGAATCACCCTGAAGAATCCTTAGCTGCGCTGAGCACATAACTCAGCGACAGAAGCACCTGCCTAGCAAGCACAGTGTCCTGAGTTTGATCCCCAGTACCACATGCTGTGCTAACCCGGAAGCTTGGGTGAGCTGGGGAATGCCAGGAATCTCAGGACTGGGGAGGCTGAGGCGGGGATCACGATGAGCCTGAGCTGCATTGTGAGAGATGCTGGATCAATAAAAAATAACAATAAAAGTATATTTATTTATCTGGAATTGTAAATTACTTTTTCATTTGTCAAACATTTCTGAAATCATGGCTCTACACTGCATCAGGAACGCAGCTCACTTCACGGAGCCTCATGCTCCAAGGCTAGAAATTGATTCAATCCGGGCTGGGTTTTGACAAAAGGATTATATAAGCTTAGAGGCTTCAGCATCCTCTTTTATTAAAAAATCTAAATCTCAGGAAAGAGTATTCCTAAGATACATCATTATATGTGCCAAAAAATGATCAATCCTAGAGATTGGTATTAATTTTGCAAATCTGTTAATGAAATAGAAGAATTTTTGGAAAAGTCTATAGTCTACTTCATTTATACTTAACTCAGTACTTTAATTTGCATTTTTTATTGATTTTAATGAGAAGGAAATAGCAATGAGACAGTTTCAAAGCCGGTTGGTAGGAGAGTTAGAATAATTAACACATTGCATATGATTGTTTTCATAGTAGCTATTAAGAGTACAAGATGCAGACATGATATCTTGACTTACTGGTATAAATCTTTGTTCTCATTGAACTAAGAGAAAGTAGCTGTATATCTATCCTATTTTTATATGCATATATACAAAATGGTCCTTCGTTTATATCCGTCTTTTTTGTCTTGGCTTGTCAGAGATGAGTGTTCCACTGCAGTTAGAGAAGCTGTAGTTTGAGAAGTCTTTAAAGGACTTTTTCACACTTGATGCCAGCCCAAACATGGTGGGTGCTTGTATTCAGCAAAATAACTCAATAGAGTCCAGTAGAACAGAATAGTAGTGCGTTATCAGCAGAACTGGCAATGCTGGCCGCTGGTGACTTGAGCCTTTTATAGCTCAGCATATTAATCTGGCTTTACTTTTCATACCTCCTGGTTAGACTCTTCTGCTGCGTGATAGAGACCAAGTTAAAGCAAGACCTATATAGCAAAATATGTAACTTTTGTATCTGACAAGGTCAGTCAAGTCCCCTCAGGATTTGCCCTGGAACCATGTACACTAGCTTGTAAAGAGCCTGTTTAGGCAGAGCACAGAGGCAGGGATTTGGTCCCTGGCATGCTGTACTGAGCTGATCCCGCCCCCGGGGGCATGCTGGGCCTGTGACTGAGGCTAGGGGTGGTGGTGTAAGCCTGTAATCCCAGTGCTTGGGAGGCCGAAAACAGGACCACTGCGAGTGCCATCTAGGTAGTGAGACCCAGCAGATCCTGTCCTAAACACATAAATAAACAAATAAATGCATAAATACAATGCTAAAATGAGCTTACATTTAAAACACTAGGAACTAGAGATAATTTTTGGAGGGGAAGGATCAAAGATTTTTCTACAAGAATTTACATGGGAAAGCAGAATCAGGTCATAGCAGTCTGATGTACTAGGCAAAGGCTTCTATTTCTATTTTCTCTAGAGCAGTGAATTTGAACAAAGAACTAAATATGAAGATTTTAAAAAGGAATTATATTTAAACCTGAATCTAAATCAAAATTCAAGGCTAAAAGTGGCTGCTGAGTTCCCCGGAAGCAGTTGGTCAGGCGTAAGGGGCTGCACACAGCAGGAAGGGCGTAGGGGAGCCTATGAAGAGCCGATCCGGCAGGATGCGGAGCTCACACGGAGGCCATCAGGACACCCTGGCCAAGGGTTGCTGCTGGTGTGACAGGAGACTTCGCTTCTTTTCTTCAGAGAACTATAGACTGAGCCCACGGCTTTCACACTGAGCTAAAAGTTCCCACTGTTTAAATTTGATGTAATGTTAAAATTTTTGAGTCAGGATCTCACTGGTTTGTTGAGTTGCATTCGAACTTGCAACCCTGGTGCCTCAGCCTCCCAGGTGGCTGGGATTATGGGTGTTTACCTGCAGGCCTGGCATAGGTTCTAGATTTTGTCTCTCTTCTGGCTTCATTTATAGGCCCCAAATCTAGACACTTCCCAAATATGGCAGCTTCATGTCATTTTTTCAGTTCAACGCCCTGCCCATACCTGTTCACCTCAGAGTGCCGGCTGTCTCTTGGAACGTTACTTTAGAGTTATCTCCGTGGTTCTGCTCCTGACATCCTGCAGCTCACAGCTCCGCTGAGTCCACTAAGGTCATGGTGACATTGGCTTCATGCCCAGCTTGGGAAAAAAAAAAAAAAAAAAAAAAGCCTCCACTTCCAGCGAGTGGGGTTTCTGAGTCACATGCCCCCCCTGCTTCTCCCCTGCAGATGCATCCTCTGATGATAGAGCCACTCTGGAGAAGCATTTATTTCCCTGTTGGGGTCAAGGATTTCAAATATAATGAATTAATTATCAAATTTATTCAGAAGAGTTTTTTTTTTTTTTTTTTTTTTTTTTTTTTTTTTTTTTTTTTTTTTTTTTTTTTTTT